>JASVEL010012823.1:0-101599 GCA_032618575.1 Nicotiana noctiflora
TGCTGTGGAGCCTGCTGAACCCAACTCTGGTTACCTTGTCGATGTCCTCCATAATTAGCCACATAGTTTATATCTTCATACTGGTGATGATGTTCTTGGTATGCAGCCTATGGATTACATATGGGTTGGCTAATGCAAGATGTTCATAAACCACCATTGGTAGTTTCTACAATATGAACCTGCTACTTGACCCTTGATTCTTCCACCTTTTTCGTCAGGATGCTCATTTGTGTCAATAAAGTTGCCACGTTCTCATCTAGAGTGTTCGACGGATTCAGAGGTACAAAGTGTACCACTGGAGTGATGGGAGCATTCCTGGTCGTCCACCCAGAGTTCTGAGCCATCTTGTCAAGCAAATTTTGGCCCTCTCTCCAAGTCTTCCTCAAAAAACCTCCACCTGCTGAATCATCTACAATATTCTTCATACTATCTGAAAGCCCCATGTAGAACCTTTGACCCAACATCTGCTCAAGGATCCCATGGTTAGGACACATAACAAGCATACCTTTGAATCTTCCCCAAGTTTCATGTAATGTCTACATTGGTTTCTGCTTGAAGCTCACAATCTCATCAATTTGTTGAGCTGTCTTGTTAGGTGGATGAAACTTGTTGTGGAATTGCTTGAACAACTCATCCCAAGTTGCAATAGAGTTTATGGGGAGTGAGTTTAGCCATACCTGCGCAGCCCCTGTAACTGAGAATGGAAATAGCAATAGTCTGATGGCTTCCGGTGTTACATTCGGTTGCCTCTGTGGCTTGCATATTGAGAGAAAGTTCTTCAGGTGTTGTTGTGGATCTTCAACTTGAGACCTAGAGAATAATCCCTTGTTTTGCAACAAGTGTATCATGTTATTAGTAATCTGGAAAAACTCAACTTGAATCTCTAGCACAATGATGGCAGTTGCCAAATTATCCGTTGTCAGTTGTGCCCAGTCATATAGTGCACCTTCCTGCACCTCCTACGCATTTAACCCAGCTTGTTGGTTTGGGTCGTTCACGTCTCCCATGTCGAAATCTAGTTTAACTGGTTGCTGAGATTGCTGAATTTGTTTGATTGCCCTGTTACGTGCCCGGAAAGTTTGCTCTGGGTCTGTGAGTCCTTCAATTAGTTCTCCAGTCCTTACAGATTTTCTAGGCATGCACCTGAGTACCCAATTTCAAAAACCGTGAAAAATTCAATGTAAAGTGTCTAGAAAGAACCTGACTACACAAGAATCTTGTAGTTCTGTCAATGGCAATTGATAATTCCGTTAATTCCCCGGCAACGGCGCCAAAATGATTCACGTCCAAGCAACAGTCGTAGTCAATATAACCTGGTCAAATAAGTCCAGAATCGATCCCACAGGGAATTAACCTACCAACTTCAACTTGCACAACCCAAGAACACTTCTGAAGCAAGTTCCCAAACTTTGAGTATATTTTTGTGGAGATTTTCTAACAACTAACTTTTGCAAGAATTAAAATACTTAAAAGAAAGAATTGAATATTGGGTAAAGATTATAGAGAAAGACTAAGGTATTGATTTCCCCTATTGATGGAATCCCTTCTATTTATGCTCATACAAATTGTCAATATATTCTATCAATCATGAACGCTATTTTTACCATAATTCTCTCCCGAGAAACTACCATAATTTACTAGTACACTCTCCCGAGATACCCTAGCTAGCTTTAATTTGAATAGTTCACTTAAGATTGTACCCAAGGCTTCGTTATTCCTAATCCCGCCTTTACGCCTAAAGTTATAGATTCATCCAATAACCTAGGTGTGGTGTTGTTCAACAATATACCTAAATATGCACTCTTTTCCAAGTTATGCACACTAAATAGGCATAGCTAATTGGGAGCTCTACCAATTAACTACAACAAGAACGAAGTTGAACAAATAGAAATCTAGCTAACAATTTGTAATCACATAAACGAGAAGTTCATAACTCAATAGGTTCCATCAAAACCTTAGATAAGAAATTAGCTACTCATAATCAAAGAAACAAGAATAATAATGGAATTCATAATCAAAGAATTAATATAAAAGAAAGAAATAAGTTGAGAGAGTTCTCTCTTACTAATAATCTTGCAAAAGTAGGTAATAATACAATGATTGCCTCTCTTGGGCGAAATCTAGGCTTATAAAGAGGGTTTAGGTCATAAAATTTGAGTTTTGACAAAGTTAGCCTTCAAATTTTTGGAAGCGTTCGCGGTACGTTCGCGGTCGCAAATGGACCGCGAACAGTCAAGCCCTCTGAAGTTCAAAAATCTTCTGCATGCCTCTTTTTTCGCGGTTCATTCGCGATCGCGAATGAACCGCGAGTTTTTACCCTGTTCTGTTTGGAATTTGGACAAACGCAAAACATGAAAGTTGTAGCCCTTTGAGTTAGATTTCCAACCATATATATCACAAAACATATACTCTATTATTGTCGTAATATGGTGAGATTAAACTCACCCTTTCACAAATTTGTGGAGACACGAATCATCAAAAAATTTTAACTCTTCTGCAATTCTTGCATTTACTCACTTAACAGTTAAGCCCACTCTTTAGGCGACAAAATTTTTACTAAGTCCCAAATTTTTCAAAACATTTGGCAGAGTTTCCTTTGTAATTGGGCCTATCCACCTGCCAGAGAATCACCAAAATCATCCTAACAACACGTCCACAACTTGACAATGCATCATAATGTTTATCAATTACATAAATCTCAATACTACATGTATTATACTATCAAAATTGATCCATGGACATGTGTTGTACCTAGTCGATTCATAACACATATAAAATAACTTTCAATTACACATGAGATTTACTAACATACACATGAGGATCATACCACTTAAGGACACCTCGCAGGAGATTGCCCACCTGCTTTGCCTTAATTCGACATTTCAACACACCTTCCACCGACATACACATAATACATCTAATTTAATCTTTCTAAGTGTGAAATCATACCGCCACACGTATTGAATTTTACTTTCCAACTAGGAGATATGAAATATTCCCCGCGCACCCATAATATGGGGCTACACAACAAATTACAACAGGAAATGAACACTTAACAGTTCATCTATTATCCAACAGACTTCTTCGTTATTACCAAAATTGCATAGATACACCTCGCAGTAATAACGTACTCATCATATGGATATCCAACCGCCATCTCAGCTAATAGGGACAATACTAAACATATAAGTTCAAATCACTTGAACGCATAATCGGTACCTGGTGCTCAAGACATAGGCAAGATCCGGCCTCAAGTCCTCCATACTGGCCCAACGTGAGCTCACAGAGATTACATCTCGCCCCTCGATCGCAGAATGACAAGCCATCAAAGAAAAATATACTACCGAGCGCTCGCGTGCATATACAGACAAGTGGAAGGAATTTCAAGAGTTATATCTCAAGGTAAATCAAGTACGCACAATAAGAATTCCAAGAATGTGAAGTATTTCCTAAAGGTTCTAGAGCCTCTCAAGGATAAATACAGACGTCTCCGTGCCGATCCGCGAGACACTACTAACCGACTCATGACTCATGAGACCTAGTAACCTAGGCTCCAATACCAACTTGTCACAACCCCAATCCCGATCGTGATGGTGCCCAACACAAATGTTAGGCAAACCCGACCATTTGCACTCTCAACCCGAGCATGAAGTGCAAAAGTCAATTATTTGAATATCTCTTAACAATCATAATGAATATTCTCCCAAAGATCTGGGGGTCATGAGTCTAGAGCCTCTAATAATACAGAGTATTAAAACTCCATACTACAAATGATCAAACTGCGGAAAAATAATAAAGAGATATGGAAGAGTCGGGTCCAGTGATCGTCATGCAGTTACCTCGAAAACTCCAATAACTCTGAATCAGCAACGAGCTCATCTAAGCTCCCAAATACCTGAATCTGGACACATGGTGAAGGGAGTAAAGTGAGTACTTCCAACTCAGAGGTAATAAAAGTAAATGATGTTGAGAAGAAAGAAATCACGCAAGAGCACTACCTCCTTCTATAAATTATAGTACAACACTTTTAAACATCAGTAATTCCATGAAATCCCCAAATATCTGATTCAGTTTAAAACCTCTTTTGAAAAATATCTCTTTCTTTCCTTATTAACAGTTAAATACATAAATCCGACATCAAATAGTGCAAGTACGCACACAAATCAGCCCCTCGGGCATAGCACTCCTTTAGCAATTACACCAGGATATCTAGTCAACAAGGTAAGTAATACATACATGCCAATAATATATATGAGTGCTAAATATCATGCCACGTAGTACAAATAACAACCAATGCATTAATGCAATGAAATGCACATGAACATGATGTTGTGGTGTACAACCCGATCCATTTGGGCGCTCTTCGTTCACTGTGGGGGGTTCAGACTCCGGAGGGGCTCCTACAGCCCAAGTGCAATATTAATATCACTCTCGCTGCGGCGTGCAGCCCGATCCATGCATAGTCATGAATGAACATAAGCCTCTTGGGCATTAGTCACATAGCAGTTCTTAGAAAAAACGTCAGTTAAATAGCAGTTAAGTTTTCAAATCTTAGAAAGATGGCTGAGTTTGCAAAATAGTATTTTTAAACCTTGGACTAAGATAGAAATGTGCACAGTTTTATAAAAACAGTGATTTTAATCACCTAAGGATTCAAATATTCGGCATGAAGCTCAAAATATGACAATCGGTCCAAATCATGATAATTAATATGATGTCAATTCAACTCCAAGCAATTTGATAGAGTTTTTATTAAGCGGGACAGACCAAGTCACAATCTCCAATGATTATCTACCCCACGCCCGTTATCCGGCATGCAAGTCACCTTAATACAGCACTATGGTGTGCAAGTTTGGAGTTTCAAACCCTGAGGACATCATTCACAAATATTACCCACCTCAAACCGGCAAAAACTCTAGCCCGCGACGTCTTTGCCCCTTAAATCGGCCTCCACGCACATCCAATCTATCCTAAATCATAAGGAATTTATTATAATACGCTAATGGAATATAATCCAATCGCAAGAACTCGAAAAATACTCAAAATATGAAATTGGCAAAACCCGAGCCTCGGGCCCACGTCCCAAAAAATTACAAAATTTATATTTTCAGAATCCTCGTCTCACCACGAGTCTGTATATACTAAGAACTCCCAATTCTGACCAAGTATGGCCCCTTAAATCCCAATTTTAGAGTTTTTGCTCCAAGCCCTAATTTTTTAACTTTTGGCTATATTTTCATGAATTTCAAGCATGTTTCTTCAATAAAAGTATGTATTTAACTCATAAAACTTACCTCCATCGATTCCCAGTCGAAACCCCTTGAATTCTCGTCTAGAAAGCTCCCATGTTCTCTCAAAAATGGTGAGAAATGGGTTTGGTTCGCGGATGAAATGGTTTTAACATTCTGTCTGGATCACTGTAGCACACTCTATGCGGTTGCGTCCCTAGTCATGCGATCGCGGAGAACAAAAATTCCAGCCCTCAAATTAACCTTATGCGATCGCGTCCCAATCCACGGGATCACAGAGAACAAAATACTAAGGCTCCCAAATTGTCCTACGCGATTGCGACAGGTGCCATGCGATCGCGATGCCTTACGCCCCAATGCTACGTGATCGCGTCCCATTCCATGCAATCGCAAAGAGAAAATGCACCAGCCCCAGATCCTTCTATGCGATCGCGGAACGCTCAATGCGATTGCGGAGAGGAAAAAACAAGCCTCCCAAAAACATTCTATGCGATCGTAGTGGCACCCCTGCGATCGCGATGAACAAAATAGTCTGCAACAACTGTTCCGATTTCTGCTGCATTTTTCAACTTCAAACTTCCCATTAACCATCCGAAATCACCCCGATGCCCTCGGGACCTCAACCAAAAATACCAACCTACTCCAACATATCATACAAACTTGTTCCAATCATCAAAACATGTCAAACAACACTAAAACCATTTAAACACATCGGATTCAAGCCTAAATTTATCAAATTCTTCCAAAACTCACATTCAATCCGAAACCCAACGAAACAATGTCCGAATGACCTGAAATTTTGTGGACAAGTCCAAAATCACCTAACAAAACTATTTCAACTTTCGGATTTCCATTCCGATTCCTGGATCAAAATATCACCTATCAACCAAAAATCGCCAAAATAGGCTAACTTCTTCACCGGACCTCCAAAATTACTTCCGATAGTGCTCCTAAGCCTTAAATCATCACCCAAAGCTAACTGTGTCATCGAAATTCAATTCAAGAGCCCTCTAACTCATAAGTCAACATTCGGTTGACTTTTCCCATTTAAGTCTTCGTAAAAGATTCTAAGTGTCTCACTTCTTATCAAAATTACTCCTATTAAATTCTAACACACCCAATATCAATAATGAAACATAAAGCAACATAATAAGAGGAAAACGGGGTGACAATACCTGAGATGACGGGTCGGGTCATCACAGCTTATTGCTAAGTTTGATAGATAATTAGATAGTAGTGAGTTTAAGCTACATTTTGATTGAGTTTTAGTTTAGAATTCAGGAGTTGGTTTGATTATAGTTGCTATTTCAGAGTTTTCAAGGGGTTTAGGGTGTCGATATTTGTGTAATTGGTTTAATACTGAGTGCTCTGTCAGTGAGCAATATGGGTCTTTTAAATATTATGATTGTTTAATAAGGGTTGGGTTGGAAAGGTTTGAAATAACATGAGGGATGATTAAACAAGAAGAAACTCATAACTTTGAATTAAAAAATGGCACAAGACAATTAATAATGGGATGGAAGGGATAACATGGGAGTAGAATTATAAAAGAAAAGAGGGATACATGTGGGAAAGGGGAATACATGCTGTAAAGAAAAGGTTTGAAAAGAAGGGGGGGGGGGGGTTAGGCTTGATCTTTAAATTGTGGGGACATTCAGAACTTAAGGGAGAGAGAGTTAGAACATTGAGAGATACCAGAGAGCATATTTATTAAGAGAGAAGGAAAAATGGCTGGTTGTTATCTTGCTAAGTCAGAAATATAGAGTGTTTTACAGGCTGTATTTGCACACAAAGTTGAGTGAAAATTGGAGAGCAGTCTAGTTCCCCCCAAAAATCCACTCACAGATCTAGTCTTGCATTCCTTTTGTTTTTGAATTTCATATCATAAAAAACTCAAAAACCCTTCTTCTAAATCTTTGTTTTATACACAAAACCCGGAAACAATAGAAAAATCAAAAGAAAAACCAAAAGTAGTTACTGTTTCATTGGGATTTCTTGTTTAATTTCAAGTTTTCATAGTTTCAAACTTGTTGGTTGAGATTTCAAGGGTCTACTAGACTGATTTTGAGTGAAGAGGGTCCAATTTAGCTGGTTTTTTTATTGAGCTTTGGTGTGTCGAAAGTGCTGAGTGTGTGCTGGTTCGTTTTCAAAGATATTTGGTTTGTTTAGAGTTGCTTTGGGTGGATTTCTCAATTTTGATTGGTTTCAAATCTAGCTGGGTCACTGATTTATTACTGGATTGGACTAAATGTGTTGTTGCTGCCTAAACTTCGATTGCTGCTAAATTGCTCTGTTGTTCCTAACTCCTTCTCCTTGCTCATTGATTCATACTTCAGGTACACAGCTATAACCTTGACAATTTGTAAGCTGAAAACATTGAGCATGATATATACATGAAGATTTGAAGCTTAAGTTCGATTTAATTGTTCTACTGATTTGTATTATAGATAAGTTTAGTCACCAATGTGATGTGAATTGTTGTTGAATGTATAATTAGACTAATGCAAACTGTTGGACTGTGTTTTATTTCTCAACTTGTGAACTTTGGAGTGGTAAAACCAGAATAGTATCAACATTAGTAATTTTAGTGCATTTGTTAGCTTTTATATGTTTGAAACCTGTATATGATTTGAGTTGGATATCGAGTTGGAGAATTTGTGATGTATGCCTGTGTTAGTAACCAGAATTTAATTTCGAAATCTCAATACCCCTGTTTACAATGGTAAATCTGCGTTAGATTAAATAGATGTTCATATTGTCACACTTTGGTTCCCAAGTCATGAATTAAAATTGGTTAAGGTGTAATCATTACAAAATACTCCATTACTTTGAAAGTTCTCAATTACTGTCGTGGTGTGGATTCGATCCTCGTATCACAGCCTCCTGGGTTGTTCTTCTGCTCACGCCTGGGGGTCCGATCTTGGCTTGAGGCACTATAATCTCATGAGCTTATGTTTACTCATGATGGGCCCAAGCATTGCCTTTCCAAGGGACTGTATCAATGCTTGTTGGCTATTGTTATTTGGGTTAGGATGATAGAGTTTAATTAAGGATTTAAGCAATAATATAAGTTTGATTTTTGAGTTAGGTAGCGGGTTCAAATTAAAAGGTTCTTCCTTTTGTTTGGACCCGGACTTGAACTTGAAGTCCGAATTCTAATATTAACTAATTAGGTTTTTCTTATCTTTTAGAGACAAAACAAATCAAAACTCATACTTACGTTAGGATTTACCTTTTAAATAAAAATGAGACGACCCTCGCCAAATAAAATGCATAAATTGCGGGGCCCTCAATAAATATTGTGATAAAGTATCTAGACTTTGGGATAGTCCGTTTAGCGAATTTCACGGCCTTCGCTAAAGATAATAATGTGAAAGTCTCTTTAGGCATGCACTTTAAATAATTTTACCTTCCTAACTACGGGTTCATATTTATGTGACCCAAATCCAAATCTCAATGAAGTCGAAATGTGTCGATAACCACAGGTACATTGATTTTGAGATATATTTTTATGACGTTGCAATTATCATTAAAATAATAATAACAAAATCGGTTGAAAGTTAAAATTTGCACATAAGTTAAAGCATGTTATAAAATCAGATAATTAAGTCAAATATGAGAGTTTGAGCGACCGTGCTAGAACCACGGAACTCAGGAATGCCTAACACCTTACCTGGGTTAACAAAATTTCTTATACGATTTTTTGGTTCGCAGACTGTTAAACAGAGTCAAACATTTCCCCGATCCGGGATTCAACCGGTGACTTGGGACACCATAAATCTCTCAACTGGCGACTCTGAAACTCTTAATAAATGAATCTCGTTTCGATTGTCCTTTAATTGAAAAGATTCCCTTTACCACACCCCTCGCAGGGGTGTGGTAGCGTAAAAAGGAGTTGTGACAGCTGTAAAAGGGCATAAACTTAGTAAAGATAAATGTCCGAAAAATAAAGTTGAAATGAGAACAATGAAAAATATGACATATGCAAGTGTTGGTTATTTGATGTAGATACAGGCTTGTACAAGGCATGATATTGCATTTTTTATTGACATGTTGGGAAGATTTTCTCCTAATCCTGGATGGGCACATTGGGTGGGTACAAAGAAAGTGATGAGATATCTACAACATACCAAAGACTTCATATTTGTGTACAAAAAGGTTGATGACGTGGTGTCACACCTCATTTTCACTCTACTACACCCGCAAGGGAATAAATGAGTTTTTCTACTTAAAGGACAATCGAAATGGGATTTATTATTTTTATTCAGAGTCTCCACTTGGGAGATTAATGGTGTCCCAAGTAACCGGTTGAATCTTAAACCGAGGAAATTATTGACTCTGTTTAATTGTCCGCGAATAAGAAAACTAAGTAGGGAATACTGTTAACCCGGGAGAAGGTGTTGGGCATTCCCGGATTTAGTGGTTCTAGCACGGTCGTTCAACTATTGTATTTGATTTTATCTGATTTCAAAACATGTTCTAACTTATGTGCCTTTTATTAGCATCCCGCTTTTATTTTTATTTTAATGAGAATTGCAACGTTGTGAAAATACGTCTCGAACCCCGTCGCACCAGTGCACCCGTGGTTGTCAACACATTTCGACTTCGTTGAGATTTGGATTTCGGTCACATAAATGTGCACCCGATTTTTAGGAAGGTAATATTATTAAACTAACGCTCCTAAAGCAATTAGGTGTGTGCACCTTTGCAAGGGCCATGAAAATTTGCTAAATGGCACACCTTGAATTCTAAGGACAAAACAAGATTAATCAAATGAGGGCCATGCAACTGTCATTTTTGTTCAGCATGGAACACCTCAAATTACTCTAACCAAAGGCGCCTCACGTTACTAAATATTACATTATGCAAAATACTACCACGAAAAGTAATGATATACACACTGCTACTCAGAAAACGAAAAATAATCCTCAGGTTAACAAAATTTCCTAAAAAATTAATAGTGAACAATTACAAACTATCATGGAAAGAGCACATATTATGAAATTAATCGTAAATTAACAAATGACGAAGTGTAAGCCTCCATGATACGCTTATTCCATCAGAACCAAACATGAAACGTCAAAATAGAACAATACTAATACTATTGCTTTTTCTTCTAATCAGCGTCACACCAAATGAGGCTGCTTAATTTCTTAACGATTGCAGGGAAGAGACCTAAGAGATCTAAGAGTTGGGAGAAGGAAAAAAAAATACAGAAAAAAGGTAATTTACCACAAAGACCAAGCATCTCATAGATAGAACTACATACTTAGCCATAACAGGAATCAGGATCATTTTTAACCAATACAGATCAAGCTTTCATGAAGACAACGCAGAAACCAACAAAAATTCCATTACATCAACTAATTTACTTTACCCAGCTAATAGCATTTTAAATATGAATCAATAGTCTCATAGAGAAAGTAATCGTCGACAATAAATCACCAAATTTTCCTTAACTAAAAATGTAATGTCCCCACCCAAGCTCAAACCATTTAGAAGAGGAATAAAGAATGAAAAAAGCAGAGAATTTGATAAAGTCCAAACTTAAGAAAAACCAATTCCCAAATTGGGATAGCTATATTTCCTTTGCGTCAAGTCCCAAACAATTAGGTGCACAAGCAACCCCAAAAACCAAATGTACTCACTTATCAATCAACTTTGGAAAAAGTAAACAAGCTCTTTGTATTTTCAAAACTGCTACTAATCTTTTCCATAATTCCTTAAGATTTTCCAAGCATTTTTATCAAGTGATGCGCTAAAAACCAAACCGTACTAAACACTTATAAGAAAACAAACTTGATTTGTTTAAGGACACTTAAGTATTACCGCTATACTATTACAAAGAGAGTTGATCCAGCGAAGATTCAAGAAAGTGAAACTAACTCAAAATGGCATGAATGTGCCTTTTAATGACTGAAAACACGAAATAGCAAATCCAAACAGCTCTAGCATCAATTTACAACCACAAATTGGTCAGCTTAACAAGACAATGAGCCTACAGTTTCCAAAACCATTTCAAATCAAATCCACATTCAAATATAACAATCATGCTATAATTCTCTTAACTACAAGATAATAAACCATGACAACATAATAGCAATAAAAATCAACCGGAATAAGACTTGGATTATAGTAGAGACTAAAACTGTTGGAATTATGAGACCGAGTTAAGGGTGAATAAAATTTCACGAAAAGCTCAATCAATGCAACATAACTTGGTTTAAAAATCGAACATAAACTCAGAATTTTCTACTGATTTTGCTCATCTCACTCAAATCAACCTCTTGTTGCTTATAAATAAAACTAAACATGTAAAAACTACAGTTTAACAATCAGTACACTAAAGACTTCCAACAAAACTTTATTATTAAGGTATTTGAATTGATCGATTCGAAGTCAGCCTTAGCACAACCATTGACTAGCTGTGTGCTGAATACTCTATCAAAATACCCCAACTAACAGTGAAAACCATTCTAGGTCGACCACGCATTCCCAGTATAACAACTACGGAGCAACTAATTAACTTTTTGAACCTTATGGCTCAATTAAATAATCCCAAACACCATCTCATATTGCAAAGAAGATCACCAAAAGAAACTAAACACATTGTTCATTTGAAAGCGATGATACCTCGATTCAGAATATACTTCGAACCTGAATAACCATCAACACATATGAAATGGAAAATGACTACTCAAATCAATTCCTACAAACTGAAAATACTCAAACACATACCACCATGGAGAACAGATTTAGTCAGAAAGAAGTTCAATCATAACACAAATAAACCACCCTGGATTGAATCTCATAGCTCAAAAATATTGAAACAAAAACATATTTTGGTGGTCTTCTGCTTGCAATTGCTTGAAAATGCATTTCCTTGTTCTTCAGGTGGACTCCTTCTTACAAAACTAAACAACCAAAGAAAATTTTCTGCCCCAGTACGGTGACTGGGCATGTCATGTTATCAGATGTTACAATTTAAAGCTAGAATTTAGATTATACTTTCCTTGTTTTCCAGGTGGGTGCCTGCTTACTGCATTTGAAAAAATATTCCTTTGTTCTTCAGGTGGGTGCCTGCTTGCTGTATTTTAATGTATTCCCTGGTTCTTCAGGTGAGCGCCTGCTTGCTGAATTTGAAGAGATATTCCCTTGTTCTCCAGGTGGACGTCTGCTTGCTGAATTTGAAAAGATATTCCAATTTCTTCAGGCGGGCGCCTGCTTACAAAAACATACAAAACAACAAAAATTTGCTGCCCCAGTCTGGTGGCTGGGTACAGCATATTATCAAATATATGAATCAAAAGCTAAAATTGGAATTATACTTCTCTTGTTCTCCAAATGGGTGCCTGATTGCTGAACTTGAAAAGTAATTCTGTTGTTCTCCAGGTGGGCTCTCGATTTATGAATTAGAAATATATTCCCTATTTCTCCAGGTGGGCTCCTGAATGTAACAAAATAGACAAACAAAGAACATTTTCTGTCCCAGTTTGGTGGCTGGGTACAGCATGTTATCAAATATTAAAAATTGAAGCTAAAATTTGAATTATACTTCCCTTATTCTCCAGGTGGGCGCCTGACTGGTGAAACTTGAGATGTATTCCATTGTTCTCCAGGTAGGCTCCTGATTGCTGATTTGAAAAGATATTCCTTTGTTCTCTAGGTGGGCTCCTGATTTCAACAAAATAGACAAACAAAGAAAACATTTTGCCCCAATTTGGTGGCTGGGAAGACTTGTGAATTGTTACCTAAGCTATTGATACGATGGTGAGAAAAAACTAAAGACTTGAATCGCTTGTACATCCCTAGTGAGTAAAACTACTTGAATAAGATTTTTATCCTAGGAGAAAATTCATTAGAATAGGTTCTTTGTTATCTTAGGAGAGAAATTTATCAGACTAAGATTTCGACTCTTGGAGAAAGTTCGTCTGACTAGGTCTTCTGTCTTAGGAGAAAGATTTATCATACTAAGATTTTGACTCTAGGAGAAGATTCATCCGACTAGGTCTTTTGTTATCTTAGGAGAAAGATTCTTTAGACTAAGATTTTGACTCTAGGAGAAGATTCATCAGACTAGGTCTCCTATCTTAGGAGAAATATTCATCAGACTAAGATTTTGATCCCAATAGAAGGTTCATCAGACTAGGTCTTCTATCTTAGGGGAAAGATTCTTCAGACTAATATTTTGACTCTAGGATAAGATTCATCAGACTATGTCCATTTTATTTATCTTAGGAGAAAGATTCATCATACTAAGATTTTGATCCTAGGAGAAGGTTTATCATACTGGTCTTCTATCTTAGGAGAAAGATTCATCAGACGAAGATTTTGATTCTAGGAGAAACTTCATGAGACTAGGCCTATTTTATTGTGAAAAGTAATGTCAAAGGGTCAATGATTTGAAAAGCTTCCTTTTTTGGGTTCTCCTCTTTGTTCCTTTTCTTTTCTTTCCTTTCTTGTTCCCTTACTGTTGAACCAACTTTCTTGCACTGCTTTGTTCCTTTTTCAAAAAATGAAAACTTGTGAGTTTAAAATGGGGTGGTTGATTTGTGGCCTTGAACTTTGAAGGTGGCGCATCATCCTCCATTTGTTGCATTGCCTGAACGGTCATCTTCCCAATTCTCATGTCTTATATGAATCTCGCAGCATGACTGGTGCCCCCACTTCGGATATATGATGTTCTTTCTTGAGTTTGCCTCTAGCTTTGACCCAGTGTTTATTGTTCCTTTACTTGTCACGATAACTGATTCCCACTCAAAAATCTTACTTGTTTATTGACTAACCACTTTCTTTGCTAACTTTGACATGGAGAATACCTCTGATCCGTTCACCAAAATATCCTCCATCTATTACATTGTTCCTGAATTAATATGTTGCAAGTCCTCATATTTCACACGAGTATATTGATTGTGGCCAACTCATTGGGCCCGTTGTTTTCTACTGACTTGATGCCTTTAATGTTCACCAGATCCTGTTTTGTTTAATTAAAAAGCTTGGTGGCAGTTTTTGAAGTCATTTATCACTTGTTATGACCAGACAGACTCAAGAAGAAGGAGTAAAGTAAGGTGGGAAGAATAGAGTGAAGGAAAATTGAAAGAAATGATTACTAACAAGAAACCCGCAGAGTAGAAAACCATCAGATTTAGATACCAACTCTAGCGAGCTTGACATGCACCTGCAACTTACTCTGTTTAGCAAATCTGATGTTCGGCTCTTATTACACCTTTTCGCCGTGAAACTGGGCTTCAATGTTCCACTTGCCCGACCTGATCCATCATTCTCATCCGACTTGTAGTGCCCGAAGTGTTTTCACTATCATGCCTCTCTCATTTTGGTTTTTCTCTCAACTCACTTCTCCTTACGGTGCCCGTGAGGGTTTTCACCAATAAGACTTTCTTATTTTTATTTATCTCAAATTTCATCACCTTGCGGTACCCGTGAGGGTTTTTATCAATCCGGCTCTATCATTTTTATTTTCCTTGCTTGGACCGGAGTGTTTTCCCTGACATGAATTACCCTTACCTGCTTGACTTGGCATTTTTCAAAGGCTGATCGGAAGGTCTTTCTTTGGATTGTAATGTGGATTTTGGACGGGATTAAAAATAAAGGTATAAAAGGCTCAAAACAATTCAAAATGGGGTTAAGACTACAACTTTCGGAATTCGATCTTTCACGAAAACCACAATTTTCGTCCTGGTTTCTTGCTTGTGGACTTTTGAATTTTATTTTAGTATGTTTGAACCTCAGAGAGGCTGCCTACGAATCCTTTCGAGATCAAGTCAAACATAGTTCAGGTGACTACATTTGTTGTTGTGATCTTTCCTTCTTCCATTTTCTCTTTTCCTTCTTTTCTTTCTTTTCTCTTTTTTGCTTTTCTTTTCTTTTCTCTTTTTGCTTTTGCTTTTCTTTTATCCTCTTTTCTTTTCTTTCTTTTTCTTTTCATTTTTTGTTTTTATTTTCTTTGCTCTTCTTTTCTTTCACTATTTTCCTCTTATTTCTCCACTTACTTCCCCATTCAAACTTGCGAGTCTTATTAGTGATTCCGAAAGAGGGGTGTGCAAGAAAATAATCCAGGCTCAAAGGGGTAACAAAGTATAAAGTATCTGGATAACAAAATAAAAATGCCTTCGTCATTCCAATCTTCAAAACATACCAATTACAAAATGCGCAGTTAAACAATCGTACGGAACCCCTTTTGATTGATTCTCATATTTGCCTTTTGTATTTGTCATTTACCTAGCACCATTAGACAACAATCTCAGTACCACGAACGGTCCCTGTAGACTTGGAGCAAACTTGCCTTGGCTTCAAACCGATGCGGCATGATGCATTTTCACAGTATTTCTTTATGTTCTATTTGCCCCCAGTTTCACTTGAATCAGGCTTCAATGTGTTCCAATATGTTCTTATTTTCCTCAAGCGCCTTTATATCTTAAACATTGTTTCATTACCAAACTGACTTTTAAAAACAGGCTGAGAATTATGCATGCATGTCGTGTCACTAGAATCATCATGAAGGAATTGTAACAGGAGAAGGGAACTGGAAATGACCGGCAATGGTCGGAAATAGAGAATTGCATTAGACTAGACTATAGTTACAACCTTGAACAAACCTAGACAGCACTAAACCAGCTATTATGACTAAACAAAGCAAAGTGAAAAGATAGAAGGGTTTGAGTCACAAGACAATGCCCGGATTACAACCCTAAGATAACCCGGACAACGGAAATGACACCAAAATAAAACACCAAAACTCCAAGAAAATGAGTGTCTTTCCAACTACAAAACTTGACACTTTTAGCCACTGGATTGTCCATCAAAATTACTGGGACCTTCATTCAACAAGTTTCTGAAAGGATGCTCATACTCCCCGTCGCCATGGATCTTCCCCACAAAATGTGTACCGTCATGTGCAGGTAAAGTATTCTGTGCAATGTTCTGGGCGCCACTGTCCTGGACCACAATTATTCCTTCCTGAATCATTCTTTCTATCCCTCTTTTCAAATCCCGGCAACTTTTGACATCGTGCCCCTGGGCATTGGAATGGTATTCACATCTTTTAGAAGAGTCAAAGCTTCTTGCACGCTTGTCCACCTGATTCGGAGGGATTGGTGTAATCAAGTTATAATGCTTTAGTTTCTCAAACAATTATGTATATGACTCTCCGATGGGGGTGAAAGTTTCCTACTTCTGTGCCCTCTCTTTCTTGAAAGTTTGGCTGGCTCACAAACCTGCTCCAGGGGGACTCCTGTAAGCTCTTAGAGGTGGGTAGGTATTTTGAGTTAGGTAAGCATTTTGTGGAGTGGGTGAATGCCATGGCACGTGGGTAGGATGTTGGGGGTATGTATGGGCGGAGAAGTGAGGATCATAGGGTGTGCAATAATGTTGTGGAGTGTAGGAGTAGGTTTGGGGACGAGGACGAAGTTGAGGGTAAAAGATGATGGGCCCCTGGACCAAGTTCTTAAGTCAACTACCGCCACATCTTCTTTCATTTTCTTTCCCAATACCCCTCCGCTCTGGATAACCTGGGTAGTTTCATTGATTGCTGAATAGCTCACGATCTTATTAGACTTCAAACCCTCTTCTGACATACTTCCCCTTTTGATAACTTCATTGAACATCTTTCCCACAGCTGACACCAGGTGCCTATAATAAGTAGGCTCTAAAGCCTGCAAGAAATAATCTACCATCTCGCCTTATTTCATGGGTGGATCGACCCTGGCGGCCTGCTCTCTCCACCTGAATCCATATTCCCTAAAGCTCTCCCTAGGCTTCTTTCAATTTTCGTCAAGGAGAGTCGGTCGGGAACAATCTCCAAATTATACTGAAAGTGATTGGCAAAAGCCTGGGCTAAGTCATCCCAGATATACCAATGAGTATGATCCTGCCTCAGGTACCATTCCACAGTGGAACCACTTAGACTCTGGCTAAAATACGCTATTAACAACTCATCTCGTCCTCCTGCTTCTCTCATCTTAGTGCAGAATTCCCTCAGGTGGGCCATTGGGTCACCATGCCTATCATATAGATCGAACTTTGGCATTTTGAACCCTGCAGACAACTGCACAACCGGGAATAGACACAAACCTTTATAGGCCACACTGACTTGGCCACCATGCCCTTTCATGTTCTTGAAGGATTGCTCTAGGCTTTTTACTTTTCGAAACATCTCTTCCTGTTCCGGATGCTTAAGCGGCTTTTTAGTTTCCATCGGGAACTCGAAGTGAGTGGTGTAAGAATATGGCTCGGGAGCTTTAAAGGTAGTCTTAGGAGGATGGTAGTGGCTGTCATGAGTTTGAAACATTGACTCAATGGAAGATCTTTGCAGTGCATCAGGTAGTGGTGCCACAAAGACATGGGTGATTGGCAGAGGAGGGTATTGTTTGGGTGGTAGAGCTTGGGGAAGATAGGAATTGGTGCCATAACTCTATTGGTAGAAAGGGAAAGGTGACTGAATTCGCTTGAGGATGCTCCTGAGACTGAGCCAGAGGTGGGATATATGCTGGATTGGCGGGATAAACTGGCGTCGGCTGACCCTTAGCCCAAGCCTGATGCATCTCATCCCTCTATTGCCACAACTTATACATTTCTTCCTTCATTGCTATAACATCTACCACTTTCGCCTCTTTTGATGGGTCCCCGATACTGGTATCTGATTCTTGACCTATCATGTTCTGTTTGGTTTTTGCCCGGATGTTGTAGGAATGGGCTGCCAGGATGTCAACTACCTTTAACCTTGTGTTGTAAAAACAAGTTACCATCTCAAACCACAAACCAACCACCTTTCTGCTATGAATATAACAAAATGAAGCCATCACGTTAGCGTTAGAGCATTTAACAGCAAAAATATTACATTGCATGCAATGCACCTAGTTACAGTTAATGGTTCTAGAATTACTTCGAGGGTCGTAAGGTCACTTGGCATCATCCAAATTTGTCCATTTCAACCTCTCTCCTTTCTTTGCTTTTCTAGCACTTGTTTTCTTGCTCATTTTCCTTCCCCTTTTTCTTTCTGATTATCGCTCTTTTCTTTCCTCTTACATCTCACATCCCACAGTTCTACCTCTCTTTTTCTTTTCTTTTCCCTTTCTTTTTTTTTCCATTTTTTTTCTTTTTCTTTTTCTTTCTTTTAATTAAAAAAAAAAGATTTGATCGAACCTTATATAGGTTGCCTACGTATCATAACCCCGCATGAATCAGATCTTTATGTAGTTTTGGAAGATCGAGAATAAGGTAAACAAACTGACATTCTTTTCTCCTTTTTTTTTATCTTAGTGACTATTCTGATGAGAAAAGAGAAATGAAAGAAGCAAATCATTTTTTTTTTGAATTTTCTAGACTTAATGCTCTAGGACCTATTCTAAACTCAATCTTAACGGGCATGTTTTTCTCCCTTTTTTTCCCTTTCGAAACAAATAATCTATTAAGGAGAAGTCCTAGAAGAGAAAAAAAACTATATTTTGATTCTTCTTTTTTAAGAAGGTAATCTAAAGAATAAACCACAGAAATATATTTTAAATTTTTATTTAATATCCTGACGCATTATTTCAAAACAAACAATGAAAAAGATAAAACAATAAGTTTCTCGATTTCCATTTTGATTTCCTAAAGAAGAAATTCTAATGATAAACAAAATAAAGCATATATATTTTCTATGTACAATATCCTAAAGCTCTAATAAAAATAAAGAAACTCTTTTCTTTTCAATTATCACTAATTTCCCAAAGAAAAATCTTAAAAGAATATCTAGCTTTTAAAAAGGTACTAAAGAAAATCTCTTTTTTTTTTTGAATTTTTGTCCTAATATAGTAAAGAAAATATAAAAATAATTTTTATTTTAAATCCTAGATATTAATTGCCTAAAGGAATAACCGCCTAAAAAAATTATTTCAACAACTAGTATTCTAAAGAAATTTATACCGGAAGTATAAAATATAACATCTCACTTTTTTTTTAAATACACCACACCTTTTCAAATGCGAAATAGAAAGTACGATAATAATAATTATAAAAACTCAACATTACTATACATTTGTCACGACCCGGATTTTTCCCCCAATATCGGGATCGTGATGGCGCCTACTCGTGGTAGCTAGGCAAGCCACTGTATTCATACAATCCTGTTTATAACACAATTTTAATTAAATAAATGCGGAATACTTTATCGAAATGGAAATAACAAATCCCAAGGTAAAAACCATACTGAAATCCTCTACCCAAGATTTGGAGTCACCAACTCACAAACTACTATGGAATACTACACATAAAAGTCTGAAGAAAATATAACATAATTCTGTTCGTCTCGGAATAATGAGACTACAGCTATAAACATAAATAAAGAAAGAGACGCCGGGCTTGCGGACGTCTGCAAGCTACCTCGGTCTCAAATGAAATCAACTCCCACGCAATCTATTTACTGCTGCTGCTGCTGCTCCTGATCGTAACCTGGACCTGTGCAAAAACGCACAGAAGTGTAGCATCAGCACAACCGACCCCATGTGTTGGTAAGTGCCTGGCCTATCCCGGCGAAGTAGTGACAAGCCTAGGACCAGACACTCACATAAACCCGTGCAATTCAATATATATATGTGTACCACAAAATAACAAGAAATAATCAAGTAATAACACAATAAGAAATATCTTAAAGAACTCAACAATTAACAACAGTTAATAAGTTCACAAGGAAAACAAGGTATAATGGAAACACAAGTAACATCAAGTCAAGGAATGGCAATAGTTGCACGTCATCACCCAAATAAAATATAATGGAAAAACAAGTAATATCAAGTCATGGAATAGCAAATAGTTGCACGGCATCACCCTTCGTGCTTTTACTCTCATCCTCACCAAATAAACAAATAAAGTACACGGCATCACCCTTCGTGCTTTTACTCTCATCCTCACCAAATAAACAAATAAAGTACACGGCATCACCCTTCGTGCTTTTACTCTCATCCTCACCAAATAAACAAATAAAGTACACGCGCATCACCCTTCGTGCTTTTACTCTCATCCTCACATCCATAGTACGGCATGATCCTTCGTACATGGTTCAATAACAGGGCACGGCATGATCCTTCGTGCATAATCAATAAATAAACATGGCACGGCATTAACCTTCGTGCATAAATAAATAAACATGGCACGGCATCACCCTTCGTGCATTATCACTCTTCCTCACCCAAATAACAATCACAGCTTAAGGGCAGAGAAAGAAACAACAATTCATAAATCGTCCCATCAAGGGCAATCAATAATTATCTTCACAACAAGTCCCAACAAGGGAGAACAATAACAATTCACATGTAATATATCTCAAAATATCATTTTCCAACGACTCACGGTCATACTAGACGCCAATGTATGGATGCTCGTCACCACAGCCCATACACCGCACTCGATCACAAAACACATAACACATAATCCTATTCCCTCAAGCTAGGATAGAACAAACACTTACCTCGAATGCTTATGAACAATTCACCCCGTGGAAATGTCTTTTCTTTCAATTTGGCTCCAATCCAACCGTATCTATACACAATTGATTTAATATCATCAATTCTACTCAACAAACTAATTCTTAATACCAAATAACACTTTTACAACATTCTCTGCCATGAATAGTAAATTTTAACCCCGGGCCCACATGGTCGGAATTCGGGGTTAGGACCAAAATCCGGTTACCCATCCCCCCACGAGTTCATGTATATAATTTGTTTCAAAATCGGACCTCAATTCGAGGTCAAATTCCCAAATTTATGAAAAACCCTATTTTCTAACAAAAACAAGAATTTTACCATGAAAACATTTGATTTCTAATGAAAAACATGTTTAATGATGTTAGGGATTGAAAGAATTAAGTAAAAAGTGACTTACAATCGTTTTGGTGAAGAAGAAATCCTTGAAGAGTCGCAATTGGGTGTTTTGGTTTTGTGAAAAATGAAGAAATGACTGAAATTCGTGTTTTTCAGGTCTCTGTGTTCGCATTTGCGAACATGGGTTCGCAATTGCGAACCCCGACCAATTTCTGGAGTTTGAAAAATAAGCTAAGGGTGGGAAGTTCGCATTTGCGACAAAAGGTTCGCATTTGCGAACAAGGCTCTTCGCATTTGCGAAGAAATCTTCGCATTTGCGAAGCCTGGCTGGGCAGGCATCCTTCGCATTTGCGAAGAAAGCTTCGCATTTGCGAAGCCTGGCTGGGCAGGCATCCTTCGCATTTGCGAAGAAAGCTTCGCATTTGCGAAGCCTGGCTGGGCAGGCATCCTTCGCATTTGCGAAGAAAGCTTCGCATTTGCGAAGCCTGGCTGGGCAGGCATCCTTCGCATTTGCGAAGAAAGCTTCGCATTTGCGAAGCATGGCTGGGCAGGCTCCTTCGCATTTGCGATCAGGGGTTCGCATTTGCGAACCCTGCCTTGGTCCGTCACCTTCGCAATTGCGAGAAATTCTTCGCAATTGCGAAGCCAACAGCTGGGTGAAAAAAACCAGCAGTTCAAAATTCAGATTTTCATCCAACGGCCTATCAAATCTTTACCCGAGCCCCCCCGGCTCCAAACCAAACATGTACACAACCTCAAAAACACATTATGGACTTGTTCGTGCGATCATATCGCCAATATCACTTCGTTTTAATCAAATCGAGCCTCAAACTCATGATTTTCATACTTTTGATTTTTCAAAACTTCTTAACTTGGAACTCAAGGTCCAAAACATCTCAAACGACATCCAAATGTCACCAAACTTTACAGAAATCACATATATAATATTTAAGACTTGTACCGGGCGTCGGAACCAAAATACGAGCCCGATACCAATGTCTATCAATTTATTTCCTTTAATAATTGCATCAAAAACAATTTCACATAAAAATTCATAACTTGGGCTCTAGGCCTCATAATTCGACTCCGGACACATGTCCAAGTCCCATATTTTTCTACGGACCTCTCGGGACCATCCAATCTCGGGTCCGGATCCGTTTACCAGAAATGTTGACCAAAGTCAACCATATCAATATTAATATCAAAATTTTTCTACTTTTTCACATATTTCACATATTTCAACATAAATCTTTTCCAGCTTTGTGCCCGGACCGTGCACGCAAATCGAGGCAACTAAAAATGAGGTTTTCAAGACCTCAAAAGCTCGGAATGATTAAATAAACAAGTGATGACCCTTTGGGTCGTCACAATCTCCACCTCTAAACCAACCGTTCGTCCTCGAACGGACAAAAGAAAGAAGTACCTGAGTCAGGAAACAAGTGTGGGTAGCGGCTCCGCATATCAGACTCGGACTCCCAGGTCGATGCCTCAGGAGGCTGACCTCTCCACTGAACACGCACAGAAGGATAACTCTTCGACCTCAACTGTCGAACCTGCCGGTCTAGAATAGCCACCGGCTCCTCCTCGTAGGATAGATCATTGTCCAATTGGACAGTATTGAAGTCTAACACATGTGTGGGATCGCCGTGGTATCTTCGAAGCATAGATACATGAAAAACTGGATGCACGGCTGATAAGCTAGGCGGCAAAGCTAACCTGTAAGCCACCCCTCCCACTCTGTCTAAAATCTCAAATGGGCCAATATACCTAGGGCTAAGCTTGCCCTTCTTCCCAAACCTCATCACGCCCTTCATAGGCGACACTCGGAGCAATACTCGTTCACCAACCATGAAATCTACATCTCGAACCTTACGATCCGCATAAGTCTTTTGCCTGGACTGAGCTGAACGCAATCTCTCCTGAATAGTCTTGACCTTATCCAAGGCCTCCCGAACTAAGTCTGTACCCAACAACCGAGCCTCTCCCGGTTCAAACCATCCAACTGGTGATCGACATCGCCTACCATACAACGCCTCATACGGAGCCATCTGGATGCTAGATTGGTAACCGTTATTGTAGGCGAACTCTGCTAATGGCAGAAACTGGTCCCACGAGCCTCCGAAATCAATAACACAGGCTCGAAGCATGTCCTCAAGAATCTGAATAGTCCTCTCGGACTGGCCATCCGTCCGAGGATGAAATGCTGTACTCAACTGAACCTGGGTGCCTAACTCCCGCTGGACCGATCTCCAGAACCGCGAGGTAAACTGCGTTCCCCGATCAGAGATAATAGATACTGGAACCCCATGGAGACGAATAATCTCCCTAATGTAAACCTCCGCTAACCTCTCCGACGAGTAGGAGACAGATACTGGAATAAAGTGTGCTGACTTGGTCAGCCTATCAACAATGACCCAAATAGCATCAAATTTCCTCCGAGTCAAAGGAAGTCAAGTAACGAAGTCCATAGTGATCCGCTCCCATTTCCACTCGGGAATTTCAATCCTCTGGAATACACCACCAGGTCTCTGGTGCTCATATTTCACCTGCTGACAATTTAGACACCGAGCGACATACGCAACGATATCTTTCTTCATTCCGCGCCACCAATAGTGTTGCCGTAAGTCCTGGTACATCTTCGCGGCGCCTGGGTGAATAGAATACCGCGAACTGTGGGCCTCTGCTAAGATCAACTCTCGAATCCCTTCGACATTGGGCACACAAACTCGACCCCGCAATTTCAATACCCCATCATCATCTAGATTTACCTGTGTGGCACCTCCCCGCTGTATTGTATCTCTCAACTCACGCAAATGAGGATCATCAAATTGCCTCTCACGGATGCGCTCTAATAATGAAGAACGAGCGACCGTGCAGGCTAACACTCTGCTAGGCTCAGAAATGTCTAATCTCACGAACCGGTTGGCTAAGGCCTGGACATCTAGAGCTAATGGTCTCTGATTGACCGGAATATATGCAAGACTACCCATGCTGGCATACTTTCTACTCAATGCATCGGCCACCACATTGGCCTTACCCGGGTGATATAATATAGTAACATCATAGTCTTTTAGCAACTCTAACCATCTCCGCTGTCGTAGATTCAACTCCTTCTGTTTGAACAAGTACTGTAGGCTTTTGTGATTAGTGTACACCTCACACGTCACACCATATAGATAATGCCTCCATATCTTTAAGGCATGAACCATTGCTGCTAACTCAAGATCATGAACTGGATAATTCTTCTCATGTATTTTTAACTGTCTTGAAGCATAAGCAATAACCTTACCATCCTGCATCAATACCGCTCCAAGACCAATACGGGAAGCATCATAATAGACTATGAAAGGCCCTGAACACGTGGGCAAAACCAATACCAGTGCCATAGTTAGGGCTGTCTTGAGCTTCTGAAAGCTCGCCTCACACTCGTCTGACCATCTGAACTGGGCAGCCTTCTGGGTCAATCTGGTCATCGGGGCTGCAATAGAGGAAAATCCCTCTACGAACCGACGGTAATAACCTGCTAACCCCAAGAAACTCCGTATCTCGATCACTGAAGCTGGTCGAGGCCAATTCTTAACTGCCTCAATCTTCTTCAGGTCTACCTAAATACCCTCCGCTGATACAATATGACCAAAAAATGCAACTGAACTCAACTAGAACTCGCACTTCGAAAACTTAGCATATAACTGACTATCCTTTAGAGTCTGAAGAACCACTCTGAGGTGTTGCACGTGTTCTTTCTTGCTACGAGAGTACACCAGAATATCTTCAATAAAGACTATCACGAATAAGTCTAGATATGGCCTGAACACTCGGTTCATCAACTCCATAAATGTTGTCGGGGCATTGGTCAAATCAAATGACATGACTAAAAACTCATAGTACCCAAAACGAGTGCAGAATGTTGTCTTAGGGACATCAGCCACCCTAATCTTTAGCTGATGGTAGCCTGACCTCAAGTCTATCTTAGAGAATACCCTCGCTCCCTGGAGCTGGTCAAACAAATCATCAATCCTCGGTAGTGGATATTTATTTTTGATAGTCACTTTGTTTAACTGCCGGTAATCAATACACATCCGCATCGAGCCATCCTTCTTCTTTACAAATAATACGGGTGCTCCCCAGGGGGAAACACTGGGCCTGATAAAACCCTTCTCAAGAAGGTCCTGCAACTGATCTTTCAACTCCTTTAACTCCGGCGGGGCCATACGATAGGGTGGAATAGAGATGGGCTGAGTGCCCGGTGCCAAATCAATACAGAAGTCAATATCCCTGTCGGGTGGCATGCCCGGCAGGTCTGAAGGAAAAACCTCAGGAAACTCCCGTGCAATAGGGACTGAATCAATGGAAGGAACTTCTGCGCCGGAATCACGAACATAAGCCAAATAAGCTAGACACCCCTTCTCGACCATACGTCGAGCCTTAACATAAGAAATAACAGTGCGAACAGAGTGGCTTGAGGTACCCTTCCACTCTAATCGGGGTGATTCTGGCAAGGCTAAGGTGACAATCTTAGCATGACAATCAAGAATAGCATGGTATGGGGACAACCAGTCCATCCCCAATATGACATCAAAATCTACCATATCCAAGAGCAACAGATCAACACGGGTCTCAAGACCCCCAAATATAACTACGCACGCACGATGCACCCGATCGACTACAATAGAGTCACCCACTGGCGTAGCCACATAAACTGGAATATCCAGAGCATAGCTGGGCACGGCCAAATACGGTGCGAAGTAGGAAGACACATAGGAATAGGTAGATCCAGGGTCAAATAATACTGAAGCACCTCTGTCACACACAAGAATAGTACCTGTAATCACAGCATCTGATGCCTCTGCCTCTGGCCTGGCCGGTAAAGCATAGAATCGGGGATCTGCACCTCCCCTCTGAGCTGCGTCTCTAGGACGACCATCAACTGGCTGACCTCTACCTCTCGCTGGACGGTCTCCACCTCTACGGTCTCGACCTCCACCTCTATAATCCCTACCCCCGCCTCTGGCTGGCTGGGCAGGCTGAGGGTCAGCTGGGGCCTGAATCATAGGACGAGGACCTCTCTGCTGAGAGTTGCCCGCTGCTATAGGGCAATTCCTGATAAAATGACCTGGGTCGCCACAACCGTAGCAACTCTTAGACTGATAGGGCTGCTGGCCCTGACGACCTGAATGGCCTCCACGAACGCTCTGAAGAGGCCGAGCACTAATAGGAGACTGGTCTGAATAATACCCCCGAGAACCACGATCACCTGATCCACCCTGTGAAGCCTGAAGGGCGGAATGAAAAGGCCTGGAAGACTGGCCTCTATCAAAGGATTCTCTGCTACCAGAGGAAGAACCACCAAATCTACCTGTATGACGAGGCCTCTTATCCGAAGAATAACCGCCTCCCCTAGCAAGAGCCATCTCAACTCTGCGTGCTGCATTGGCTGCCTCCTGAAATGATATGTCACTCCCCACGCCCATAGCCATCTGGAGTCTAATCGGCTGATTGAGCCCATCTATAAATCTGCGGACCCTCTCCCGCTCCGTGGGAAGTATCACCACTGCATGACGAGCCAAGTCAATAAATCTCGTCTCATACCGTGTAACTGTCATAGTGCCCTGATGGAGGCGCTCAAACTGCCTCCGAAGTAAATCCCGCTGAGTAGCAGGGAGAAACTTCTCCATAAATAGTTCCGCAAACCGGTCCCATGATAGAGCTGGGGACCCTGCTGGTCGAGTCAGGCAATAATCTCTCCACCAAGTCTTGGCGGATCCTGCAAGTCTGAAGGTACATAAATCAACTCCGTTTGTCTCCACGATCCCCATAGTCTTGAGAATCTCATGGCAACCGAATAAAAAGTCCTGAGGATCCTCTGATGCGGCTCCACTGAATGTAGTGGTAAATAGCTTGGAGAACCGATCAAGCCTCCATAACGAATCGAAAGTCATGGCCGCTCCATCGCCGGCATAAGCTGTGGTACCTGACTGAGTGGCCACAGCTGGCTGGATTACTGGTGCTTGACGCTGAGGAGCTACTGGCTCCGGAGTATGAGCAATAGGAGTCTGGGCCCCTCCTCCAGCCTGAGAAGTAGCTGGGGCAACTAATAATAGACCCGCTCTGGAAATGCTATCCATAAATCCCGCTATTCTGACCAAAGCATCCCGGAGATCCGGGGAAATCAAAGCCTCTCCTGGGACCTGAGCTGGGCCCGCTGGAGCTGCTGGAACCGGAACCTCCTCATCAATCTCAATATGAGGCTCCACCTCTGGGGTAGCTGCCTGGGGCTGAGCTCTACCCCTACCACGGCCTCTAGTACGGCCTCGGCCCCTGCCCCTCACAGGAGCTGCCTGGGGCTCAGGCTGCTGGTCAGCGGACGAAGAAGTGCGTGTCCTTACCATCTGCGAAAGGACAGAATAGAAATTCAATCAGTAATTGAGGAACAAGTCGCACGACAAGAAAGAACAAATGAGAGACTTTTTCCTAACTCAATAGACTCTGGAGGACAAGTACAGATGTCTCCGTACCTACCTCTCAAACTCTACTAAGCTTGTTCGTGAGTGGTGAGACCTATGTAACCTAGGGCTCTGATACCAACTTGTCACGACCCGGATTTTTCCCCCAATATCGGGATCGTGATGGCGCCTACTCGTGGTAGCTAGGCAAGCCACTGTATTCATACTATCCTGTTTATAACACAATTTTAATTAAATAAATGCGGAATACTTTATCGAAATGGAAATAACAAATCCCAAGGTAAAAACCATACCGAAATCCTCTACCCAAGATTTGGAGTCACCAACTCACAAACTACTATGGAATACTACACATAAAAGTCTGAAGAAAATATAACATAATTCTGTTTGTCTCGGAACAATGAGACTACAGCTATTAACATAAATAAAGAAAGAGACGCCGGGCCTGCGGACGTCTGCAAGCTACCTCGGTCTCAAATGTGATCAACTCCCACGCAATCTATTTACTGCTGCTGCTGCTCCTGATCGTAACCTGGACCTGTGCAAAAACGCACGGAAGTGTAGCATCAGCACAACCGACCCCATGTGCTGGTAAGTGCCTGGCCTATCCCGGCGAAGTAGTGACAAGCCTAGGACCATACACTCACATAAACCTGTGCAATTCAATATATATATGTGTACCACAAAATAACAAGAAATAATCAAGTAATAACACAATAAGAAATATCTTAAAGAACTCAACAATTAACAACAGTTAATAAGTTCACAAGGAAAACAAGGTATAATGGAAACACAAGTAACATCAAGTCAAGGAATGGCAATAGTTGCACGTCATCACCCAAATAAAATATAATGGAAAAACAAGTAATATCAAGTCATGGAATAGCAAATAGTTGCACGGCATCACCCTTCGTGCTTTTACTCTCATCCTGACCAAATAAACAAATAAAGTACACGGCATCACCCTTCGTGCTTTTACTCTCATCCTCACCAAATAAACAAATAAAGTACACGGCATCACCCTTCGTGCTTTTACTCTCATCCTCACCAAATAAACAAATAAAGTACACGGCATCACCCTTCGTGCTTTTACTCTCATCCTCACATCCATAGTACGGCATGATCCTTCGTACATGGTTCAATAACAGGGCACGGCATGATCCTTCGTGCATAATCAATAAATAAACATGGCACGGCATTAACCTTCGTGCATAAATAAATAAACATGGCACGGCATCACCCTTCGTGCATTATCACTCTTCCTCACCCAAATAACAATCACGGTTAAGGGCAGAGAAAGAAACAACAATTCATAAATCGTCCCATCAAGGGCAATCAATAATTATCTTCACAACAAGTCCCAACAAGGGAGAACAATAACAATTCACATGTAATATATCTCAAAATATCATTTTCCAACGACTCACGGTCATACTAGACGCCAATGTATGGATGCTCGTCACCACAGCCCATACACCGCACTCGATCACAAAACACATAACACATAATCCTATTCCCTCAAGCTAGGATAGAACAAACACTTACCTCGAATGCTTATGAACAATTCACCCCGTGGAAATGTCTTTTCTTTCAATTTGGCTCCAATCCAACCGTATCTATACACAATTGATTTAATATCATCAATTCTACTCAACAAACTAATTCTTAATACCAAATAACACTTTTACAACATTCCTGCCATGAATAGTAAATTTCAACCCCGGGCCCACATGGTCGGAATTCGGGGTTAGGACCAAAATCCGGTTACCCATCCCCCCACGAGTTCATGTATATAATTTGTTTCAAAATCGGACCTCAATTCGAGGTCAAATTCCCAAATTTATGAAAAACCCTATTTTCTAACAAAAACAAGAATTTTACCATGAAAACATTTGATTTCTAATGAAAAACATGTTTAATGATGTTAGGGATTGAAAGAATTAAGTAAAAAGTGACTTACAATCGTTTTGGTGAAGAAGAAATCCTTGAAGAGTCGCAATTGGGTGTTTTGGTTTTGTGAAAAATGAAGAAATGACCTGAAATTCGTGTTTTTCAGGTCTCCGTGTTCGCATTTGCGAACATGGGTTCGCAATTGCGAACCCCGACCAATTTCTGGAGTTTGAAAAATAAGCTAAGGGTGGGAAGTTCGCATTTGCGACAAAAGGTTCGCATTTGCGAACAAGGCTCTTCGCATTTGCGAAGAAATCTTCGCATTTGCGAAGCTTGGCTGGGCAGGCATCCTTCGCATTTGCGAAGAAAGCTTCGCATTTGCGAAGCCTGGCTGGGCAGGCATCCTTCGCATTTGCGAAGAAAGCTTCGCATTTGCGAAGCCTGGCTGGGCAGGCATCCTTCGCATTTGCGAAGAAAGCTTCGCATTTGCGAAGCCTGGCTGGGCAGGCATCCTTCGCATTTGCGAAGAAAGCTTCGCATTTGCGAAGCATGGCTGGGCAGGCTCCTTCGCATTTGCGATCAGGGGTTCGCATTTGCGAACCCTGCCTTGGTCCGTCACCTTCGCAATTGCGAGAAATTCTTCGCAATTGCGAAGCCAACAGCTGGGTGAAAAAAACCAGCAGTTCAAAATTCAGATTTTCATCCAACGGCCTATCAAATCTTTACCCGAGCCCCCGGGCTCCAAACCAAACATGTACACAACCTCAAAAACACATTATGGACTTGTTCGTGCGATTATATCGCCAATATCACTTCGTTTTAATCAAATCGAGCCTCAAACTCATGATTTTCATACTTTTGATTTTTCAAAACTTCTTAACTTGGAACTCAAGGTCCAAAACATCTCAAACGACATCCAAATGTCACCAAACTTTACAGAAATCACATATATAATATTTAAGACTTGTACCGGGCGTCGGAACCAAAATACGAGCCCGATACCAATGTCTATCAATTTATTTCCTTTAATAATTGCATCAAAAACAATTTCACATAAAAATTCATAACTTGGGCTCTAGGCCTCAGAATTCGACTCCGGACACATGTCCAAGTCCCATATTTTCCTACGGACCTCTCGGGACCATCCAATCTCGAGTCCGGATCCGTTTACCAAAAATGTTGACCAAAGTCAACCATATCAATATTAATATCAAAATTTTTCTACTTTTTCACATATTTCACATATTTCAACATAAATCTTTTCCAGCTTTGTGCCCGGACCGTGCACGCAAATCGAGGCAACTAAAAATGAGGTTTTCAAGACCTCAAAAGCTCGGAATGATTAAATAAACAAGTGATGACCCTTTGGGTCGTCACAACATTACAAACTTAAAGGTGAAAGACGACATAAAAGAAAACACATTCAAAACAAAAAAGAAAATGAAAAATCTTCTCAAACAACTCCTCAATGAGTGATCCTACCTGGATGGTCCCGAGGTGTCTGTCATGCTCAAACGCCGATTAATAAATCCACACCTATATGAGAAAACTTAACAAATATTATTTAAGACAATAACTTTCCCTCCTAAACACATGCAAAACATGGTCGCTATATTTTTTCAAAATTAACCTATATGGCTAAAACTGTAAAATTTGGTTAAGACCCCGCAAAGCCAAGAACCTAAGATTTACTAGGAAGACCGGACCCTATGTGGGTTGCCTATGTATCCCTCATCGGGAGACGACAATCAGGTTCGTGTAGTTCGGGCAGATTGTATACGTGCGAAAAATTAAACAAAACAACTAACTTAGAGAAAACATATTTTTTGTCTTTTCTTGAAAATGACGAAACATGCAAACTCTTTTTTTGGATTTTCTTTTCCCTATTTTTTGATTTTTTTTTGCAAATGATAAAAAAGTGCAAAATCTTTTTGAATTTTTCATGTATATTTTTTTTGTCTTTTTCTTAATAAAAACATAACAAAAACATAATTGGGCCCTACTTGCTTTATTTTCATACTTCACTCTCTCCTTTTTTTTTTTTCCTTTTTTCATTTTTTTTTCATTTGTCCTCAACTATCATTGGTCTTCTAAATAACCTTTTTCTCCTTGAATAATGCAACATTGTAGCACATAGGATGCATCAAGATGGTCTGTTATTTTGGGGTACACTAGTCCTAGACGGACTCAACCCCTATGTTGAGTCCCCTAAGTCATACGTAATGCAAATAAACGTCCATATTCTAAGTTCAAAACCTGGTTATATGTTCTAGACTGTGTATCCGAGCGGACAACTCGGGTCGAGGAGGGGGCTACGTATCGGGGACCCACGGAATCTTCCGGCTTAGTAACTTATCCGGCCTCTTTCTTATTCAAGGTATTGACATTAACATAATCGGGAGTCTCAACCAGTAAGCACATCACGAGAGGTGAGAAGAGAAGGGTTTTCGGCACAATTTATACTCACACTTCAAATAATATCAAAATGGTAAAGCAATTATCACATTTAGCCCACGATGTAAATGAGGCAAACAAGCGCCCTATTCAGGAATTCGGCATGAGTTTTTTTATTCTTCTAGGTTGTAAGCCTGGGTCCATGATCAATACTGTGTACACGAGCGGACGACTCGAGTCGAGGAGAGGGTTATGTACCGGAAACCAAAGGGCCATCCAACTTAGTAACTTGTTCGGCCTCTTTCTTATTCAAGGTATAACACTAATAGGATAGAGAGTCTTAACCAGTAAGCACATTCCCGAAGGTGAGAAGAGAAAGGTTTCGCCACAATTTATATCAAAGCGGTAACCAACAACATTTTGCACATTAGGCATGGAACATGTAGGAAAATCAGATATAACCAGATACAACAATTATTCTGAGCTCGAATCCTTAAATTCTGAACTGAAGTTCGGGGTTTCTTGTCCCCAGCGGAGTCGCCAAAGCTATCACACCTCCTTTTTACTCTACTACATCCGCAAGGGCGTAAAGGCGTTTTTCCACTTAAAGGATAATCGAAACGGAATTTATTATTTTTATTCAAAGTCGCAACTTGGGAGATTAATGGTGTCCCAAGTCACCGGTTGAATCCTGAACCAAGGAAATTATTGACTCTATTTAACAGTCCGTGAACCAGAAATCCGAGTAGGAAATTCTGTCAACCCGGAAGAAGGTGTTAGGCATTTCCGGATTCCATGGTTCTAACACGGTCGCTCAACTGTTGTATTTGATTTTATCTGATTTCAAAACATGTTCTAACTTATGTGCCTTTTATTCGGAACCCACTTTTTATTTTTATTTTAATTAGAATTGCAACATTGTGAAAATGCGACTCAAACCCCATCGCACTAATGCATCCGTGGTTGTCAACACATTTACGCGGCTAAAGCAATTACATGAAAACTAACGTGGCTAAAGCAATTACATGTGTGTAACTTTATGAGGGCCATGAAAATTTACTAAATGGCACACCTCAAATTCTAAGGATCGACAAAACAAGATTAATCAAATGAGGGCCATGCAATGCCATTTTTTATTCGGGACGGAACACCTCAAATTACTCTAACCAAAGGCTTCTAAATTAACTCATGAGGGCCATAAGTTATGAATTTTCTTGTGAACTGCAGGCCTCACATTACTAAATATTACATTAAGCATGAAAATGCTACCACGAAAAGTAATGATAAACTCACCGCTACTCTGAAAACGAAAAATAATGCTCAAGTTAACAAAAATTCCTAAAATATTAATAGTGAACAATTACAAACTATCATTCGTTGAGGAGAGAGCACATATTATCAAATTAATCGTAAATTAAGAAATGACGAAGTGTAAACCTCCATGATACACTCATTCCATCAGTACCAAACATGAAACATCAAAGTAGAACAATACTAATACTATTGCTTTTTTCTTTTGATCAGCGTCACACCAAATGAGGCTGCTTAATTTTTTAGCGATTGCAGGGAAGAGACCTAAGAGATCTAAGAGTTGGGAGAAGGGAAAAAATACAGAAAAAAGGTAATTTACCACAAAGACCAAGCATCTCATATATAGAACTACATATGTAGCCATAACAGGAATCAGGATCATTTTAAACCAATACAGATCAGGCTTTCATGAAGACAACGCAGAAACCAACAAAAATTCCATTACACCAACATCAACTAAGTTACTTCAACCAGCTAATAGCATTTTAAACATGAATCACTAGTCTCATAGAGAAAGTAATCATCGACAATATATCACTAAATTTTCCTTAACTAAAAATGTAAAGTCCTCACCCAAGCTCAAACCATTTAGAATAGGAATAAAGAATGAAAAAAGCAGAGAATTTGTTAAAGTCGAATGGTAAGAAAAACCAATTCCCAAACTGAGATAGCCATATTTACTTTGCGTCAAGTCCCAGACAGTTTGGTGCACCTTCCCATTTCAAAGCTTTCCCATAAACCAAAATGTACTCACTTATCAATCAACTTTACAAAAAGTAAACAGGCTCTTTGTATTTTCAAAACTGCTACTAATATTTTCCATAATTCCTTAAGATTTTCCAAGCATTTTTACCAACTGATGTGCTAAAAAACCAAACTGTAACTAAACATTTATAAGAAAACAAACTTGATCTGTTTAAGGACACTTAAGTATTACTGCTATACTATTACTAAGGGAGTTGATCTAGCGAAGATTCAAGAAAGTGCAACTAACTCAAAATGGCATGAATGTGCCGTTTAATGACTGAAAACACGAAATAGCAGATCCAAGCAGCTCTAGCATCAATTAACAACGTAAAATTCGTCAGCTTAACAAAACAATGAGCCTACAGTTACCAAAACCATTTCAAATCAAATCTACATTCAAATATAGCAATCATGCTAGAACTCTCTTAACTACATGATAATAAACCATGAAAACATAATATACATAGAAATCAACTGGAATAAGACTTGGATTATAGTCGAGACTAAAATTGTTTGAACTAAGAGACCGAGTTAAGGGTGAATAAAATTTCAGAAAAATCTCAATCAATGCAGCATAACTTGGTTTAAAAATCGAATGTAAACTCAGAATTTTCTACTGATTTTGCTCATTTCACTCAAATCAGCTTCTTGTTGCTTATAAATGAAACTAACAACAACAACAACAACAACCCAGTACATTCCCACAAGGTGGGGTCTGGGGAGGGTAATATGTAGACAGGCCTTACCTCTACCCGAGAGGGCAGAGAGGCTGTTTCCAATCGACCCTCGGCGCAGGGAAAAGAAAAGCAAACAAAAACAAAAACAAAAACCGCATTAGTTACTCCAGCATACATCACATGAAAATTATCTAGACATAAGAGACATAAATACAATAAATAAGCAGGCATGCAATGATATTGAAACAGTAACTACCAGAAATGACTACCATAAAATAACCCAAACTAATGATCTAAGGGCGGCCCTACCACGTCTCACCCACCCCGGGAAATGAGTACGAAAAATCTAGAAGCCCCTATCCTACAACCCTGATACTAGACCTCCATACTTTCCTATCAAGGGTCATGTCCTTGGAAGTCCGCATCCTGGCCATGCCCTATCTAATTACCTCTCCCCAGTGTCTCTTGGGCCTCCCTCTGTCTCACCTCACACCGACCACCGCTAGCTGCTCACAACTCCTCACCGGGGCATCGGGGTTTCTCCTCCGCACATACCCGAACCACCGAAGTCTCGCCTCTCGCATCTTCTCATCCATTGGGGCCACCCCCACCTTCTCCAGAATAACTTTGTTCCTAATCTTATCTAACCTGGTGAGCCCGCACATCCACCTAAGAATCCTCATCTCCGCAACCATCATCCTCTAAACAAGAGATTTCTTCACCGACCAACACTCCATCCCGTACAACATGGCAGGTCAAACCACAGCTCTATAAAACATCCCCTTGAGTTTCTATGGCACTTTCTTATCACACAAGACTCCTGATGCAAGCCTCCACTTCGACCACCCCGCCGCTATATGGTGAGTAACATCCCCGTCTATCTCCCCGTTCCCCTGGATCACCGATTCAAGGTATCTGAAACTATCCTTCTTGGCTATGGCCTGAGATCCAATCATCACGCTCCCTCCCACTTCGCTCGACTCAGCGCTAAACTTGCACTCCAGATATTCTGTCTTAGACCTGCTTAGTTTGAACCACTTAGACTCGAGAGTCTGTCTCCATACTTCTAGCCTCTCGTTAACACCAGCCCTCGTCTCGTCTACCAGGACTATGTCATCAGCAAATAACATACACCAAGGTACCCCCTTGAATATGCCGCGTCAAAGCATCTATTACCAAGGAAAACAAGAGGGGGCTAAGCGCAGATCCTTGATAGAGCCCCATAACTACCGGGAAATGGTCTGAGTCACCACCCACTGTCCTGACCCTAGACTTAGCTCCATCGTACATGTCCTTGATTACTCTGATGTAGGCTTCCGGCACGCTCTTAGCCTCCAGGAACCTCCATAGTACCTCCCTAGGTACCTTGTCATATGCCTTCTCCAAGTCGATAAACACCATGTGCAGGTCCTTCTTCATATCCCAGAACTGTTCCACCAATCTCCTAACAAGGTGGATAGCTTCTGTAGTGGACCGACTCGGCATGAAACCGAACTGGTTCACAAAAATAGATGTCGACTCCCTCACCCTGTCCCAGCTCCCTAGTTCTATGTTTTGGTCCCCCTCCTTGTTTAGAAGGTCTCGGAAGTATGCCTGCCATCTCTGTTTGACTTGACACTCCCCCATCAGGACTCTACCATCTTCATCCTTGATGCACCTAACCTGGTCCAGGTCATACGCCTTCCTTTCCCTTACTTTGGCTAACCGGAATAACTTCTTGTCCCCGCCTCTCTCCCCCAATTCCTCGTACATGCAGCCAAAAGCCGCATTTTTAGCCTCCGAGACCGCCAATTTGGCTTCCTTCCTTGCCACCTTATAGCTCTCTCTGTTCACCCGCCTTTCTTCTTTGCTTTTTGTCGCGAACCTAGTTCACCAATCGTGAACATGTCGTGATGTCACCCAGTCCCCACGACTAGCTAAGCCTAACACGTTGCGGAATATACAAGCTATAAACACTTAAATAAGAAACAACGGAAAAATTACATAAAAAGATATGTAATCCGTGCCGCATGGCACATACATCCTTCAACACACTGTGTAAACACTACCAAGATCCGGAACCTCACGGATAACACAGACTAAGAGAGGATATACAACTGTGACTCTATGTGTAAAGAGTATCTAACAACGAATGAAGGAAAAATGTCAACTAATACTTTCAGAATAGAAGGGAAAGCCTCCGGATCCGCGGACGTAGCGGATCATACCTCGAAGTCTCCCAGAAAGCTGCGGAATCACCTAGTACGAGCCTGCTCTGATGTACCTGGATCTGCACAACAAAAGTGTGCAGAAGAGTAGCATGAGTACACCACGGCGGTACTCAGTAAGTGCGAAGCCTAACCTCGATGGAGTAGTGACGAGGAAGGTAAGGGCCCTACTGAGAAACAATAATATAATGATGATAACAATAATAAACAGTTTAAATGATAATAATTTCCGAAATAACAACAATAAGATGATTACTACAACCGTCTACAATTAAGCTAACAACAAATAACCAACTCAATAAAACAAGTCCAGGACCTGTGGGAATTGAACCCACAGTCCCATTGACAGTACCCATGGGTCTCCGGGAATCGAACCCGCAACCCACATTTCAATAAATCTCAGGATCTCCGGGAATCGAACCCGCGGTCCACATCTCAATAAATCTCAGGATCTCTGGGAATTGAACCCGCAGTCCACATCTCAATAAATCTCAGGATCTCCGGTAATCGAACCCGCAGTCCACATCTCAATAAATCTCAGGATCTCCGGGAATCGGACCCACAGTCCACATCATTATCACTCCGGGTCTCTGGGAATCGAACCCACAGCCCTGGGATCTCCGAGAATTGAACCCGCAGTCCACAAACAAAGCAAGTAAAGGAATTCACAGAGAGAAATATAACATGCTTAACTATAACTTCACAATAAACAGCGCCAGCGATTACCAAGAAAACTCAAGTAAGACAATTAGGCAACTAGACAGTTAAATACTACCTAATCATGCTTTTCTAGCTACTACCGGGTAAGAATATCGAGTTAACAGCTAAAAGCAGGAATATCACTCATTGAACATTTTAAGTAAATTATGTATTCAATAACCATCGTATGTACACGCTCATCACCTCGCGTACAAGGCATTTAAAGTATCACATAATATCCTAGGGGTGGAAGTCCCCACACGAGATTAGACAAGCCACTTACCTCAATTCCGGTAAAAAACCGCTAAGAAATAACCCTCTTTCCGCGAATGTCGGCCTCCACAAGTGTAGTATCCAATAAAAATCAATAGAATCACATCAAAATAGGCCAATTGGGCATTACCCAATCAAAATAACTCAAAATACACCAAAACCCACAAGTTTCCAAAACCTGACTTTTGGTACGCTTATCAAAAAATCACGAAAATTATATATTCGGGTTCCTTATCTCAATACGAGTCCGTGCATATAAAATTTATCGAAATCGAACTCCGTTTGCCCATTCAAATCAAAGATTTTCTAACATTTAGGCCTAGGGCTCAAACCCACCTTTAATCTTCCATTTTCAGTGAAATAATCACGGATTCATGATAAACCAACGAATTAAGGTCAAGAAAGTTACCCCCGATGATTTCCCGATGATATCCCAGTGTTTCCCCTTCGAAAGCCTCTCTTGGAGCTCAACAATGGCGTTTTTGTGTATGGGGGCAGCGGCTGTTATGTTCTGAACTTAAACTTACTGCCAGACCAATTCCTTCATCGCGTTCGCGTTGCCTTTCACGCGTTCGCGATGATCTGACCAAATTACTCTTCGCGAACACGACATGCCTTATGCGTTCGCGATGAACAACTCCGCAGCCGTCCGAGGTTCCTTCTACGCGAACGCGTCCCCTCTCTACGCGAACGCGATGCCCAATAATTTCCTCCTACGCGAACGCGGCCCAGTCATCGCGAACGCGGCCCAGTCATCGCGAATGCGATGACCAATGCCTGCTGCACTGCTGCTGCATTTTCTGCAGATTTTTCAAAGTTCCAAATGCCCGTTTGATGGTCGGAGTTCATCCCGAGGCCCCCGGGACCCCAACAAAAACCAGATTTTTCAAAGTTCCAAATGCCCGTTTGATGGTCCGAATTGATCCAGAGGCCCCAGGACCCCAACGAAAACCACCAACATACTCCAAAACACGATACGAACTCATTCTAATCATAAAAACACGTCTAACAACATCAAATCCCATAATTCATATCGAATTCAAGCCTAAATTTCTTAAAACTTTCCGAATTGCACATTCGATCTAAAACCCGACCAAACGACGTCCGAATGACCTGAAAATTTGCAGACATATCCAAAATCACATAACGAAGCTACAGAAATTGTCAGAATTCCATTCCGACCCCCGGATCAAAGTCTCACCTATCGTTCGGATTCGCCAAAATTTCAAACTTCGGCATTTCAAGCCTAATTGAGCGACGGACCTCCAAAATACATTCCGAACGCGCTCCCAACCCCGAAATCACCCAACGGAGCTAATGGAACCATCGGATTTCCGTTCCGAGATCGTCTAAACATTGTTCCGGTTACAGACCATTTTCTCTCTTTAATGTTCTCATTTAGGGATTAAGTGTCCCAAAATACTCCAAATTTCAGGACCGACTCTCCCGGCAAACCACAATAGCAGAAATGAACTTAGGGGAATAGTTAAATTGGGGATTGGGGCATAATTTTCTAAAATGATCGGTCGGGTCGTTACATCTTCCCACCCTTAAAAGATTCGTTCGTCCTCGAACGAGCATAGAAAACATACCCGGAGTAGTGAAAAGATGAGGGTACTGGCTGCGCATATCCTGCTTAGTCTCCCAAGTCGCCTCCTCGACCGGCTGGCCCCGCCACTGAACCTTTACCGAAGCGATGTTCTTTGACCTTAGCTTTCTGACCTGCCTGTCTAGAATGGCTACTGGCTCCTCAACATAAGACAGATCCTTGTCTAGCTGAACCAGAAGTGAAATCCAACACATGCGATGGGTCACCATGGTATCTCCGGAGCATGGAGACATGAAATACGGGGTGAACTCCGGTTAAACTAGGAGGTAATTCTAACTCATAGGCAACCTCCCCAATACGCCTCAAAATCTCAAAAGGGCCAATAAATCTAGGACTCAGCTTGCCTTTCTTCCCGAACCTCATAACGCCCTCCATGGGCGAGACTCGAAGCAGAACCCGCTCGCCAACCATAAAAGCCACATCGCGAACCTTCTTGTCCGCATAACTCTTCTGTCTAGACTGGGCTGCACGAAGTCTGTCCTGAATCACCTTGACCTTGTCCATAGCATCCTGAACCATATTAGTACCTAGCAACCTGGCCTCGCCCGGCTCAAACCAACCCACGGGAGACCTGCACCTCCTACCATATAGGGCCTCATACGGTGCCATCTGAATACTAGACTGGTAGCTGTTGTTATAAGCAAACTCCGCCAGTGGCAAGAAGTGATCCCATGAACCTCCAAACTCAATCACGCACGCACGGAGCATATCCTCCAAAATCTGAATAGTGTGCTCGGACTGCCCATCAGTCTGGGGGTGAAATGCTGTGCTCAGCTCCACCCGAGTACCTAACTCCTGCTGTACAGCCCTCCAGAACCGCGAAGTGAACTGAGTGCCTCTATATGAAATAATGGAAACCGGAATACCGTGCAGCCGAACTATCTCTCTGATATAGATCTCCGCCAATCGCTCCGATGAATATGTAGTGCTCACCGGTATAAAATGGGCGGACTTGGTCAGCCGATCCACAATAACCCAAATGGAATCAAACTTCCTAACAGTCCGTGGAAGCCCAGATACAAAGTCCATAGTGATGCGCTCCCATTTCCACTCTGGAATCTCAATCTGCTGCATCAATCCACCCGGACGCTGATGTTCATACTTCACCTGCTGGCAGTTGAGGCATCTGGAAACATAATCAACTATATCCCTCTTCATCCGCCTCCACCAGTAATGTTGTTTCAAGTCTTGATACATCTTCGCGGCACCCGGATGGATGGAATACCGCGAACTATGGGCCTCTGCTAGAATCAGCTCTCGAAGATCATCTACATTGGGCACACAGATACGCCCCTACATTCTCATGACTCCATCATCCCCGATGGTAACATCTCGAGCATTACCACGCCGAAATCTATCCTGAAGGACAAGCAAATGAGGGTCGTCGAACTGACGCTCCCTGATGCGGTCAAATAGAGAAGACCGAGAAACCACACAAGCCGGAACCCTGCTAGGCTCCGAAAGATCCAATCTAACAAACTGTCTGGCCAAAGCCTGAACATCCATCGCCATAGGCCTCTCCGAAGCTGGTAGATATGCTAAACTCCCCAAACTCTCTGCCCGACGACTCAAGGCATCAGCAACCACATTAGCCTTGCCCGGATGATAGAGAATAGTAATATCATAGTTCTTCAGTAGTTCCAACCATCTCCTCTGACGCATATTCAGGTCCTTCTGCTTAAGCAAGTGCTGCAAGCTCCGGTGATCAGTGTAGATCTCACAAGGAACCCCATATAAATAATGATGCCAAATCTTCAAGGCGTGAACAATGGCAGCTAGCTCCAAATCATGAACATGGTAATTCTTCTCATGCACCTTCACCTGTCTCGACGCGTAGGCAATCACTCTACCGTCCTGCATCAATACCGCACCGAGTCCAACTCGTGAGGCATCACAATATACAGTATTGGACCCCGAACCTGTAGGCAACATCAATATAGGGGCCGAAGTCAAAGCTGTCTTGAGCTTCTGAAAGCTCGCCTCACACTCGTCTGTCCACTGAAAAGGGGCACCCTTTGGGTCAATCTAGTCATAGGTGCTGCAATCGAAGAGAACCCCTCTACGAAACGACGGTAGTAGCCCGCCAAACCAAGGAAACTGCGAATCTGAGTAGCGGAGGAGGGTCTGTGCCAACTCTACACGGCCTCCACCTTCCTCGTATCTACTCGAATACCATCACTCGACACCACGTGGCCCAAAAATGCCACTGAACTCAACCAGAATTCACATTTAGAGAAGCTGCTTCTCCCTAAAAAATCTGAAGCACTATCCTCAAATGCTACTCGTGCTCTTCCCGGCTCCGGGAATATACTAGAATATCATCAATGAAGACAATCACGAACGAGTCCGGATAAGGCCTGAACACACTGTGCATCAAATGCATAAAGGCTGCTGGGGCATTAGTCAGCCCAAAAGACATCACGAGGAACTCATAGTGACCATACCGGGTCCCGAAGGCAGTCTTCGGGATATCTGGCTCCCGAATCTTCAGCTGGTGATACCCAGAGCGCAAATACCGTCCAGCTGACGATAGTCAATACACATACACATAGTACCGTCCTTTTTCTTCACAAACAATACAGGAGAACCCCAAGGCGAAACACTGGGTCGAATGAAACCCTTACCCAATAACTCATGTAACTGATCCTTCAACTCCTTCAACTCAGGAGGAGCCATACGGTACGGTGGAATAGAAATGGGCTGAGTGCCCGGCAATAAGTCAATAGCAAAGTCAATATCTCTGTCGGGCGGCATGCCCGGGAGATCAGCTGGAAATACATCAGCAAAGTCACGTACCACAAGAACAAAATCAATAGAAGGAGTGTCAATACTAACGTCCCGCACATAGGCTAGATAAGCAGCACACCCCTTCTCAACCATACGCTGAGCTCTGAGAAAAGAAATAACACGGCTAGGGGTGTGATCTAGAGTACCACTCCACTCAATACGTGGAATGCCCGGCATAGCCAGCGTCACGGTCTTGGCGTGACAATCAAGAATAGCATAATGGGGCGACAACCAGTCCATGCCCAGAATAATATCAAAATCGACCATCCCGAGCAACAATAGATCCGCTCTGGTCTCAAAATCACAAATGGTAACCAAACACGACCGATATACACGGTCCACGACCAAAGAATCACCCACCGGAGTGGAAACATAAATGGGGGCACTCAAAGAATCCCGAGGCACACCCAGATGAGAAGCAAAGTAAGAAGACACATATGAAAAAGTGGAACCAGGGTCGAATAGAATCGATGCCTCCCTGTGACTAACCATAATAATACCTGTGATAACAGAGTCAGATGCAACAGCCGCAGCGCGATCAGGAATAGCATAGAATCTAGCCTGGCCCCTCCCTTGAGGGAGGCCTCTATCACCCTAATCCCCACCCCTGGCTGGCTGGGCAGGTGGGGTGGCAGCTTGAGTTGGAACGGTGGCCTGCTAACCCTGTAGAGCATGCTGAGGCTGTGAAGTCTGTGAAGGCACACCCGTCCCGCGCCCGGGGCACTCCCTAACCAGATGACGAGTATCCTCGCACTCGAAACAAGCTCTGGGATGGTGCAACGGATGTGACTGACTGGCCCCGCTCCCGCTGGACTGACCCTTGGAGGTACCTCGCGCAGGAGGCGCACTGGAAACTAGGGGAGCATAGTAAGGCTCCTGAGGTGCTGGAAGAGCTTGAGTACTACCGGCTGCTGGCAATGCTGAATGAACTGGACGACCGGAATAACCCCTGCCAAAACGACCGGCTGCTGAAGTGCGGGCACCAGAGAAATGACCCGACTCACGAGACCTCTTGGCCTCCCTCTCTCCCCGCTCTCTAGGGAGCATACTCTCGATCCTCCCGGCGATGCTCACCGCCTGCTGATAAGATATATCCGTCTCCAACTCTCTGGCCATGCTGGATCGGATAGGCGGAATCAGGCCCTCAATAAATCTCTGCACTCTCTCCCGAACCTGTGGCTACCAAGGCCGGTGCATGCCTGGCTAGACGGGTGAAACTGATAGCATACTCTGATACTGACATGGAGCCCTGTCGCAACCGCTCAAACTCCGAGCGCCAAGAATCCCTAAGGCTCTGAGGAACAAACTCTCTCAAAAATAGATTTGAAAACTGCGTCCAGGTCAATGAAGCAGACTCCTCTGGACTATCCAACTCATACGTGCGCCACCAATCATAAGCGGCCCCGCGAAACTAAAAGGCAGTGAAGGAAACCCCGCTGGTCTCCACAATCCCCATAGAACGAAGAATACGATGACACTCCTCTAGAAAACCCAATGCATCATCTGAAGCCAAACCACTGAACACTTGAGGGTCATATTTCTTGAACCTCTCCAATCTACGCTGCTCGTCCTCAGAGGCAGCTGGCCCACCTCCGGGCTGTGCTGGGGCGGCAGGAGGCATAACCAAGACCTCTGGAACCTGTCCCACTGGCACACACTGCTCAGGTGTAACAGCTGCGGGAGTCTGGGCCCCTCCCCCGCCCTGGGATGTAGCTGCAACGAGAGGAAGCACTTCTGCCTGAGCTAGAGTGGTATACATACTCATGAACCGGGCCAGGGTCTCTTGTAGTGCTGGAGTAGTAGCAGCTATAGTCGGTGTACAAGGTGCCTTGCGCTCCAACCTGGTCTACTGGTGGCACCTCAGCGGCAACGCGCGCGGGTGCTGTGGCTACACCTCGGGAGCGTCCTCCTCCTCTACCTCGGCCCCGGCCTCTAACGGCGGCAACAGGGGGCGGTGGTACCTGATTGTCGCGAGTAGCTCGTGTCCTCACCATCTGTGAGAGAATAGAAAGCAATACTTTAGATTTTGATGCCAAAAATGTCGCACGATAAGGAATCCAAAAGAAATGAAGAGTTTCCTAAACAGTTACATAACCCCTCGTAGATAAATACAGACGTCTCGTATCGATTAGCGAGACTCTAAGTAACCGGTCTATGTCCCGTGACTCCTATGAACCTAGAGCTCCTGATACCAACTTGTCACGACCCTAGTTCACCAATCGTGAACATGTCGTGATGGCACCCAGTCCCCACGACTAGGTAAGCCTAACACGTTGCGAAATATACAAGCTATAAACACTTAAATAAGAAACAATGGAAAAATAACATAAAAAGATATGTAAACCGTGTCGCATGGCACATACATCCTTCAACACACTGTGTAAACACTACCAAGATCCGGAACCTCACGGATAACACAGACTAAGAGAGGATATACAACTGTGGCTCTATGTGTAAAGAGTATCTAACAACGAATGAAGGAAAAATGTCAACTAATACTATCAGAATAGAAGGGAAAGCCTCCGGATCCGCGGACATAGCAGATCATACCTCGAGGTCTCCCTGAAAGCTGCGGAATCACCTAGTACGAGCCTGCTCTGATGTACCTGGATCTGCACAACAAAGGTGTGCAGAAGAGTAGCATGAGTACACCACGGTGGTACTCAGTAAGTGCCAAGCCTAACCTCGATGGAGTAGTGACGAGGAAGGTCAGGGCCCTACTGAGAAACAATAATATAATAATGATAACAATAATAAAAATCTTAAATGATAATAATTTCCGAAATAACAACAATAAGATCATTACTGCAACCGTCTACAATTTAAGCTAACAACAAATAACCAACTCAATAAAACAAGTCCAGGACCCGTGGGAATTGAACCCACAGTCCCATTGACAGTACCCATGGGTCTCCGGGAATCGAACCCACAACCCACATTTCAATAAATCTCAGGATCTCCGGGAATCGAACCCGCAGTCCACGTCTCAATAAATCTCAGGATCTCCGGGAATCGAACCCGCAGTCCACATCTCAATAAATCTCAGGATCTCCGGGAATCGAACCCGCAGTCCACATCTCAATAAATCTCAGGATCTCCGGGAATCGAACCCGCAGTCCACATCATTATCACTCCGGGTCTCTGGGAATCGAACCCACAGCCTTGGGATCTCCGGGAATTGAACCCGCAGTCCACAAACACAGCAAGTAAAGGAATACACAGAGAGAAATATAATATGCTTAACTATAACTTCACCGATAAACAGTGCCAGCGATTACCAAGAAAACTCAAGTAAGACAACTAGGCAACTAGACAGTTAAATACTACCTAATCATGCTTTTCTAGCTACTACCGGGTAAGAATATCGAGTTAACATCTAAAAGCAGGAATATCACTCATCGAACATTTTAAGTAAAGTATGTATTCAACAACCAGCATATGTACACGCCCGCCACCTCGCGTACAAGGCATTTAAAGTATCACATAATATCCTAGGGGAGAAAGTCCCCCACACGAGATTAGACAAGCCACTTACCTCAATTCCGGTACAAAACCGCTAAGAAATAACCCTCTTGCCGCAAATGTCGGCCTCCACAAGTGTAGTATCTAATAAAAATCAATAGAATCACATCAAAATAGGCCAATTGGGCATTACCCAATCAAAATAACTCAAAATACACCAAAACCCACAAGTTGCCAAAACCCGACTTTTGGAACGCTTATCAAAAAATCACGAAAATTATATATTCGGGTTCCTTATCTCAATATGAGTCTGTGCATATAAAATTTATCAAAATCGGACTCCGTTTGCGCATTCAAATCAAAGATTTTCTAACATTTAGGCCTATGGCTCAAACCCACCTTTAATCTTCCATTTTCAGTGAAATAATCACGGATTTCATGATAAACCAACAAATTAAGGTCAAGAAAGTTACCCCCGATGATTTCCCGATGATATCCCAGCGTTTCCCCTTCGAAATCCTCTCTTGGAGCTCAACAATGGCATTTTTATGTATGGGGGCCGCGGCTGTTATGTTCTGAACTTAAACTCACTGCCTGACCAATTCCTTCATCGCGTTCACGTTGCCTTTCACGCGTTCGCGATGATCTGACCAAATTACTCTTCGCGAACACGACATGCCTCACGCGTTCACGATGAACAAATCCACAGCCATCCGAGGTTCCTTCTACGCGAACGCGTCCCCTCTCTACGCGAACGCGATGCCCAATAATTTCCTCCTACGCGAACGCGGCCTGTGCCCACGCGAACACGATGCTTCACAGTCTTCACCTTACGCGAACACGTCCCTGGCATCGCGAACGCGATGGTCATCAAACCCAGGCCTTCGCGAACGCGGCCCAGTCATCGCGAACGCGATGACCAATGCCATGCTGCACTGCTGCCGCATTTTCTGCAGATTTTTCAAAGTTCCAAATGCCCGTTTGATGGTCCGAATTCATCCCGAGGCTCCCGGGACCCCAACGAAAACAACCAACATACTCCAACAACATCAAAACCCATAATTCATCTCGAATTCAAGCCTAAATTTCTTAAAACTTTCCGAATTGCACATTCGATCTAAAACCCGACCAAACGACGTCCGAATGACCTGAAAATTTGCGGACATATCCAAAATCACATAACGAAGCTACAAAAATTGTCAGAATTCCATTCCGACCCCCGGATCAAAATCTCACCTATCGTTCGGATTCGCCAAAATTTCAAACTTCGGCATTTCAAGCCTAATTGAGCTACGGACCTTCAAATTACATTCCGAACGCGCTCCCAATCCCGAAATCACCCAACGGAGCTAATGGAACCATTGGATTTCTATTCCGAGATCATCTTAACACTGTACCGGTTACGGACCATTTTCTATCTTTAAAGTTCTCATTTAGGGACTAAGTGTCCCAAAATACTCCAAATTTCGGAACCGACTCTCCCGACAAACCACAATAGAAGAAATGAACTTAGGAGAACAGTTAAATTGGCGATTGGGGCGTAATTTTCTAAAACGACTGGCCGGGTCGTTGCACTTGTGCTCCCTGCCAACTTCGCAAAAGCAGCTTTCTTAACCTCTACTTTTCCTCGCACTACGTCGTTCCACCACCAGTCGCCCTGATGTCTGCCTAGATAGCCTTTGGTTACCCCAAGCACATCCCGCGCTGCCTCCCTAACCAGATTCTCCGTCTCTGACCACATTGCGTCTGCTACCCCAGAAATCTTCCAAGCTCCACCATCAACTAACCTCCTCTCCAACTCCTAGGATTTCTCTTTAGTTAGAGCACCCCATCTAATTTGCGGTTGGCCCCGAGCACCCCTCCGCTTATTCTTCACCAAGATTCCGACATCCATCACTAGGAGTCTGTGAAGGGTTGAAAGGGATTCTCCTGGAATAACCTTACAGTCCCTGCACAGACCTCTATCGCTCCTTCTGAGAAGAAAGTAATCGATATGAGTCCTCGTCGTCGAACTTTTTGAAGGTGACCAAATGCTCATCCATCTTCTGAAATGACAAGTTAGCAATCAGAAGCTCGGAAGCCCTAGCGAACTCCAACAGCGCAGAGCCTCCTCCGTTCCTAACTCCAAGGCCAAAGCCACCGTGCACCTCACCATAGCCACTAGAATCTGCCCCAATATGGCCATTAAAGTCCCCTCCAATGACCAACTTCTCATATTGGGGAATACTATACACCAACTCATCCAAGTCGTCCCAAAAACGCCTCTTGACCTCCTCATCTAAGCCTGCATGCGGTGCGTAGGCGCTGATGACGTTGAGGACGCAACCTCCGATAACTAACTTAATAGACATCAACCTATCATTCGCTTGCCTAACCTCCACCACGGACTCCCTAAGGTCATTATCCACCAGGATGCCCACTCTATTTTTACCCCAACATCTCGCGCCTTCGTCCCTTTCCACCTAGTCTCCTGAAACTAAGCATGTAAAAAAACTACAGTTTAACAATCAGCACAATGAAGACTTCCAACAAAACTTTACTGTTAAGGTATTTGAACTGATCGATTCGAAGTCAGCCTTAGTACAACCATTGACTAGCTGTGTGCTGAATCCTCTATCAAAACACCCTAGCTAATAGTGAAAACCATTCTAGGTCGACCACACATTCCCAATATAACAACTACAGAGCAATTAATTAACTTTCTGAACCTTATGGCTCAATTAAGTCATCCCAAACACCAGCTCATATTGCAAAAAATATCACCAAAAGAAATAAAACACATTGTTCATTTGCAAGCGATGACACCTCGATTCAGAATATACTTCGAACCTGAATAACCGTCAACACATATGAAATGGAAAACGACTACTCAAATCGATTCCTACTAACTGAAAATGCTGAAACACATATCACCATGGAGAACAGATTTGGTCAGAAAGAAGTTCGATCAGAACACAAATAAACCACCTTGAATTGAATCTCATAGCTCAAAATATTGAAATAAAAATAGAGTCGCATAGAAATAAAGAGAGGAAACTAGAACCTGAAGTTGCAAATCTTCTTATAACAATTATAAACTCGACCATACAACTCTCGACTCCAAATCCTATGCGAGGTTCAACGGCAAATAAGCAAAACGACAGTAGAAAACCAAGCTCGAACTTCAATTTGTATCTCCTTAGAACTCCAATCCAGAGTCAAAAAATAAAAATGTGTATATATCTTTTTCTTAAACTTTGGAAGAACTCTTCAAAAAAAACAAAAGAGAATCAGAAAACTAGAAAACAAAACCTTTTAACTCTACTCCCAATTTTTCTCTCAATTTTTAACTCCAAAAAACCAATCTCCCGAAATCCAACCTTCCTCTAGTTATCAAGCAAACACCTGATGAATTTTGGGCTGACAAGGAGTTGGGTTCAGGTGTTCTTCAGAGAAGAAGAACCATGCTCATGAAATTTGGGTCTCTTTGAAATTAGGGTTCTGTATTCTCTCGTTTGTTAATGCTTGGACTGGGTCGGGCAGGTCAAAGACGGGTCGTGGGTTGGGCTTGAGATTATTTTTGCTGGTCTTGGCCAAGTTGCTTTTAATTTCTCATTCTTTTTTTTTCCATACCTTTTCCTAATTTTTAATTGTTTTTCTTCTCTCTTTTTCATCTTTTCAAATTAATACTAAGACCTATATTAATTATTAAACTAGATCAACTTTTAAAATTAGATTAATCATTCAACATAATATTTCCAATAATTAATTAAACCCTAGATTAAAGAAAAACTATAAAAAGTAAAATTAAATAGTTAAAAATGCAAAAAAAAATTGTTTTTTTGTAATTTTCTATTTTTTGTAAAATAACTAACTTACTAATTAACCTAAAAATGTAAAATTAAGTCCTAAATACAAATGCATGGTATTTTTGTTTTTTTTTCATGATTTAAGTAAAATAAATTATAACAAAATCCTATAAAATTGTAAAAATGGAGAAAATTTATTTTTTTCGAATTTGTGGGAGTAATTCATATAGGACAGAAATCACGTGCTCACACCTGGATCTTCTAGTATATTTAGATTCTTATTTTTCAGATTGTCAAGACACTATAAAATTAACTTCTCGGTATATTTTTATATTGGATGGTGGTGCTATTTCTTGAAAAAATGAGAAGCAAAGCATCACTGATACATCTACAATAGAAAATGAGTTTATTGCTTGTTTTGAGTCTGCTTCACATTCTATCTGGATGAATAATTTTCTTACTAAATTGTAAATTATGGATTTTATATCTAAGGCGGTGATTATTTTTTGTGACAACAATGCAGCTATGTTCTTCTCCAAGAATAACAAGAGAACAATAGGCTTTAAGCATGTTACCCTTAAGTTTCTTAAGGTTGGAGACATGGTAAAAGAAAGTAATATATGTATTGAGCATATTAGCACGGAATCTATGTTGGCTGATCCTTGGAATAAAGGTCTTAGGTCTATAGTGTTTAGTGAACATGCTAAAAATTATGAATATTTTAGACTCATTTGAGGTGCTTTAGTAAGTGAGAGTTACTTCTTAATTGGTGACTGGGATATTGCCTTAAATAAATTTTATTTTTATGCAAGCTTGTGTTATTTGATATCTCTTATGCTTATGACTAACATGATAATTTATTTATTTTTATTTTCAGTTGGACATTGCATAAACTCATGATATCTTTGAGTCTTGCGGGTTGTTGCTTTAATTATCCGAGGTAAGGCACAAGGGAATCCTTCTGAGGTGATATGATTTTCTGTTAGTTGGAGGCTCCTGAGGTGATATAGTTGTAATATCACTTGGAGGATTATTTCTTTCTATGAGGTGTGAATCTATCCACCTTGATAAGATAAAATACTCAGCGCACATGTTTGATCTATGTTGATGGAAATTCTAGCATATGTGGTCGTAAATAAAATTCATACATTAAAATAGTGTGATGCCTGCTACGATTCATTGTTAGTCTTTTCTGTTGAGACTGAATGGATTGTTATATATATGGGTCATTTTATCCTTGACTATGTTAGTAGTGTGGCTACCATGGAGTCTAAAATCCTTTTTCAATTGATTTTCTTAAAAACTCAAATATTTAAAATTGTTTTCTTGTCCTCAATTAACGTTGCTGTGCAAGTGGGAGAATGTTAGAATTTGGACTTACATTAATTGGTTATAGCCTGAAAGGATAGTGACGTGACTCAAGTGGTGGATAAATAAAATGCCTAATATTAAATATGTATTTGTGAATAAGTGAAGCCCAATAACTATTGGTTTGTGATGGGTAGACACTCTTTATAAATAGGGGCTAACCCTCCTTTCCCAAGCGATTTAGAAAACCCTAGCGTATTCTGCCTCTTGAATATGTGGTAACGGTAGATGTACCATCAGTTAAGTTCTTCGAGTTGTGAGAGCGAGTAGCTAGTGGATCGTGGAAGTTAGTCTCAAGCTTAATCATCGTTCGCTATCGCTGTTGTATCCATGGAGTAATTTAACAGTAAATTGTTTTTTTAATTTTGACTCTAGATTGATTTCACAATTGTATCTTAATCTCTGGTACGACTGCGATTTAATAATCTTACAAGAATGTCTGTTATTATTTGTATATTATTTACGTCGTCTTTGTGGAATTACTCATAAAATGGGAATTGATGTCTTTTCGTATGTTTGTACTATAGGCTAAAAATATTTCATCTACTGCAAATGAGTTCTATTTAGTGAAACACTTAACCTATTTAACTGTTTGTCTTAAATTGGAAGTAAAACGTTTTCTCCTAATTACCTACCTCGTTGCGAACAAATACCTTAATTAAACTCAGTAAAGAAGGGTAAAAAAGAGAGCACATATTTATTCACCGATCGAAACCTTCACAATATCCTATCTCCCGCTCCTATAAATCCTATCGCCTTTGGCATTCTTTTATGCACATTTGAGTTTAAATAAAAAGTATGGCTGTTATTTCATTGAAGGCCCTACTGCTTTTACAACTTTCTATTTTAGTAATTAGCTCATTTTCAGAGCTCACTAATGGAGATAGTATTGAAAGTTTGCCTGATGCAACTCTTCAGCGTTTTAAGTTTAAGTGGCCTTCGTTTGGGAAATCTCCAAAAAATTCTCCTAAAAGTAGTCCTTCCCGTAGCCCTCCACCTAAGCGGCAACAACCGTCGCCACCACCACCAATGAAGTCACCACCACCACCTTCTCCACCGCCTCCATCACCTTCTCCACCACCACCATCGTCGTCACCACCACCGCCTTCTCCACCAGCTGATGATATGGCACCATCTCCATCACCAGCTGCGGCGCCAACACCACCAGATATGCTGTTGCGACCCTCAGCTCATCTAGCTGGAAATCCGACGGTCATTCCTGGACTTCATTAATTACTATGGAGAATAATAATAAGAAAGGAAGGAGTAACAACTTTATTAAATGATTGAGAAAGAAAATGTCCATTGTTGAGAAAAAAAACCGGATGTGCATTTTCTTTTGTAAGTCCAAAATTAAGACTTACGAAAATAAAAAGAAGGTACTAGTCTTTTACTACGAATATGTGAATGTTTCTAGAATTTGAATCTCTAAATATCATTTTCCTACCTTTGCGCTTCCCTAATTAATAACAAGACGAAACGTCGTGATCACGCCCAACTATGCCTTATAAAAGAACAATACAGTTGCTGTCAATATAACCCGGTTTATTAAGTTCGGAGTCGAATCCCACAGAGAGTTAACCTATCAATTACAACCTTCTAAACTCAATAATACTTCTGAATAGCTTCCCAAACTTTCAAATATCTTTGTGATTGGTTTCTACTAACCACTTTTATAATAAACTAAAGACTTGAAGATTGAATGTGTTGTAAAGAATAATGAGAAATGCTAAGGTATTGATTTCCCTTATTGATGGAATCCCTTCTGTTTATACTCATACAAATTGTCAATATTTCTCTATCAATCATAAACTCTATTTCTACCGTAATTCTCTCCCGAACATTTACAATAATTTACTATTGCACTCTTCCGAGCTACCATAGCTAGCTTTAATTAGCACAGCTCATTTTAGATTGCACCCAAGGTTTTGTTATTCCTAATCCCACATTTACGCCCGCAATACTAGAATCCTCCAATAATCTAGGTGTGATTTCAACAATAACCTAAATATGCACTCTTTTTCAAGTTATGCACACTAAATAGGCACAACTAATTGAGGATCCTATCAATTAACTACAAAAAGAACGAATTTGAACAAATAGAAATTTAGCTAACAATTTGTATTCACGTAACCCAAAAGTTCATCAATCAATATGTTCCATCAAGACCTTAGATAAAGATTTAGCTACTCATAATTAAGAAAACAAAAGAGATAATTAATTTCACAACCAAGAATTCAAAGTAAAAGAAAGAAAGATGTTGAGAGAGTTCTCTCTTACTATTTTGCTTGCAAAAGTAGTCAATAGTACAAAACTTGCCTCCTTTGGGCGAATCCTAACAATATATATAGGGTTTAGGTTTTACAACTTTCGATTTTACACTTCAGCCCCTGAAATTTCCGCCTTCCACCTCGGTTTGACCGCGTTCGCGGTGGAACCGCGGTGGATCATGTCTTCTGATTCTTCCAAACTTCAGCAGGCCTGTCCTACCGCGGTTCTGCCGCGGTCGCGGTGGAACCGCGGTCAAACAGTGCTGCTGAATCTTCCGGCTGTTTCAGCATAATTTCACGATTTGTTCCACACATGGCCTTTTTCACCTTCTTTTGACTCCAAAATATCTCTTTTAGCCTTCATCTACTCTTGTGTACCTATAACACACTAAAAACACTAATAAGAGCATTTTATCATCATAAATATTATCGAAACAACATTAAAGTGTGATTCTTTAGGGCATAAATATAGTCAAATTCACCTATTATCAACACCCCACACTTAAACCTTTGCTCGTCCTCGAGCAACTTTAATCACACTTTTAGGTCAATTTTATCAATGTCACCCCCAAAATATGTCACACAAGCTATCATTCAAGATTAACCTAAGTAATGCACAATCCTTACTCAACTGTAAACTCAAATGACAACACATCATTGCTTACTCTAATTATTATCACAGACTTGCAAACTTACCCTTTTCTTCCTGAGTTACATGCCCTCACGCAATCATACTGAGAGAAGTTCCCGCACATAAGCAATTTAGAACATGGAACTTATATATATAGAAAAATTTCAGTCACCCTCAGCAAAGAGCATTTATATGTACACAGACACACCATAGGCTTTCCCCTAGTGTAATACTCCACTAATCGAGTCATTTACTCAAAGATCAAGAGGTCTTTAAGGGTTGTAATGTAGGCTGTGAGACAGGTAGGATACTTTTGGTTATAGTGGCTAACCTCCCTAAGCTTTCTTTTTTACTACTTCCCTTTAAGCTTTTTCGTTATGCTCCCCCTAACCATTCATTCACCTTTTATTCACTTTTAATCCCTAATTTTCTTTTCGTGTAACTGGCTTTCTCATTTACATATATACATCTCTCATTTTTCATTTTTTTTTCTATTGCTTTGTAAAGCATTTACTGTACATTGCCAGTTCACCATTTTCTACCATTCATTCTTGATTTTCCTTTTTCAATTTTCCCTCACCCCACACTTTTACTTTTGCATATTCATTACAACACAAGTGCTTCTAGTAGGTAAGGTACAACAATATATGATATACATTTTGTGAACATTATAGGGTTATCAAAGAACAGGCTTAAGGCTCAAAGGGGTTAACTAAGATATTATGTACATGTGACTTCACAGTTTTTGATTTATGGGGTTACACAAAGAAATGCCTCTATCATCTCTATAACTAAACAACTTCTATTTTGCTTTGCACACACACAGGGCAAGTTCTAGGTATCATGTATAAACATATAATGCAGGTAAAAACTCACACACGCTTAGCATGCAACTCATTCAGAATTAGGTTCATCTACAGAGTCCTATCAACGTTCAAGCAAGTTGTATTGTGTAATTTAAGGCATATCCTAGAATCTACAGTCAATCTCAGATAATACACTCTCAATTGTATTTTAGTTTCGCTACTGTGCATACTTGGTGTTACATGTTAACCTTTACCCTCTAATCCTAGAAAGAAAAATCTACCTAATTTAGTTCAATAAAAACCCTTGGAAAAGAACCGTGGCCAAAAGAAAAACCAAGGGGGAGGTGATACACTACCTAGAAAAAAAAAAGAAACCAAAATTCCTACATGGACTACTTCCCTCAAGAGTACTGTCCAAGTAGTCCGTCATCAGGAAGAGCCCTCTACTCATATTTTTCGATTTTTAAAATTTTTGTTTTTTTTTATTCCGACTTAGACCCTTAAGAAACCCATCGCCAAGTGTCCATCATCCGGCCAAGCCAGCTAATATACTATACAACTAAATCTACAATGTACAACATACAATACAGAATAAGTCTCCCACCCTACACTTAAAATCATGACATGTCCTCATGTCATAATAATCATTGCAAAGCACAGAAGGGTTAGAAGACTTACCTGGGACTCAATCTGAGTCTGAGACGGTGGTGGGGTCAACATTACATGCTCGACACAAAGCTCTGAAGCATGCCATGAAATGGCTCTTAGACCTAGAATGCCTCTGAGACATCGCATCCATACGCGTGTGCAGGCCTTCCACGAAAGTGCGTAAATTCGCAACTTCCTCCTCCTAAGACCTAAGCATAGGTCTTGTGGACTGGGACCGGGATAGGCCAGCTCTATAGTGAGCTTGCCTAAAAGTACCTGTGGAGTCAGTGGACCTCCGGGACTGGACAACCGGAACAGGTTCATCATCGTCATCAATGTCAATGGGGTCGTTGCCTCTACCCACCCAAATAATAGAAGCTTTAAACGGAGCTTTTTGTGGAAGCTCACCATCCGTAGGTAATACGGGTGTCAGGTGGGAGAGGCAAAGAGTAGTGACCAAAGAAGGGAAATAAAATCCGTTAGACTTGAGGGGTCCCCTGAGCATCATCTCATCACAAATCAAGCGGGCAGCATCAAACTCCGCTGGGTGACAAAGCACCAAGTCAATAATGCCCAATTAAAGTTAACATCAGTGGTGTTGCTGGAGGGCAGAAAACGATTAGAGACAACCGTAAACTAGCACTTGGCAAGATATGCGAAACAGGTGGAGTTAAGAGTAATTTGGCCCTTGATCCAGAAATGACGCCCACCTACACATAAGGCCAATATCATGGTGTCCCAAGTGACACCGGGCCTGTCGTGGTAGTAATCCACGTTACTGGTAAAAACAGGCAGTCTCAAAGCTTGCCTAACACTAGGCACTTTGGCCCAAACATGCTTACCATGCACAAAGACCTCCCCAGCCATGTCGTAGGTCGCATTTGCGTAGAACTCCCTGACAAGCATCTTGTTGACGAGAGCAGGTTCATCAAATAAGAATTCCATGTCCCTGCATCGAATTTCCTCGTACATGTCGGGCATTTCAGCCTGAAGAGCCATCCTGTTAATGGAGATCTCCTGCAGCCATGCCTTTGTAGCCTTGGTGTGAAAATCATTTTCCGCCTCCTCGCACTCAAAACGAGACTCGTCATAGGTAGGACACCTAGACGAGCTCGCAACATGCCTAGATTGCTTGGGAGCCATAATTCTGCACAGAAGAAGCATAAAAATTTTTTCATTACGTTAGTACTTCGAATGGTTACTCAGACTTCACCATCCATTGACTACAACCGTACTTTTTTTAGTTCCATCATACCATGACCCCTAATTTGACCATATATTCCCCACAATTTCACCAATTCTAACCTAGTGCACCCCACACTTACTTCTTTTAGCATGCCAACATCACCCCACACATAATTACACCATCTCCAAAAAATATTTTACAACAACAACCAACCCAAAAGCATCACATCCCCTAAAATTTAGCAACACCATATATTACAACATAATTGGCCAAACCATGGCCCAAACCAAACTACTCAATCGACAACTAATTTGGGTCTCCAAACCACAACAACAAAGCACAATACAAAATAATGGAGATCCAACCAAGTTAAATATCAAAAATTCCAAAAATCAAATTATACAACAATGTTGCTATATTAATGGGGCATATTAACATGTTCTACACTAAGCCTAGGTAGGTTTTAAGCAAAAACTACAATTTTTAACTATATTACATTAATTAAACTAACAAAAATTAAAAAGAGAAAAAAAAAAGAAAGACTTACTTGAAGTAGAAGAAGAAGAAGAAGGGGAGTAGCAAAGGATGTTGGGGGAGGAGTGGTGGAGGAAGAGGAAGAAATTTTGGGGGAAAAGTTAGAGAGAAGGAGGAGAAAAAATTAGAGAGAGAGAGGGTTTGGGCTGAGAGTGGCGGCTGGAGAGTGAATAATGGGGATGAAAGGGTTTAGGTTAGGGTTATTAAAGAAATAGGGAAAAAAATAAAAAATTATAAAAACATACCTAATTGCCCACGTTCCACCGCGGTCACACAGCAGTCGCGGTGGAACCGCGAGGCAGGAGAATCCGTAGAGGGTTTCCACAGCGGTTTGACCGCGATCGCGGTCCAATCGCGGTGGGTTGGGTTCAGAGGGGTCATTTCACCGCGGTTTCACCGCGGTCGCGGTGGAACCGCGCTGGATGGCGTCCTCTGAATCTTACGTCTGGCAGCACATTTTTTTTATGTAGACTAACTATAATGATTTACAATTACAACAATTTCGTGAGTTGCCTCCCACGTAGCGCCTGATTTAACATTGCGGCAAGACTCAACTTAGCGCATTTTAAGGCTCGCTCGACCTTTGAGGTTCATCCAACCACAATTCAACCGTCTCATTGGTGTCATCCATGCCAACGTATTAATTTCAACCGCTATCCATTGACTATGAAAGTGCGAGAGCCATCTTCAGATTGTATTTCCACAGCGCCAGACTGTAACACTTCAACCACCCAAAATGGGCCAGACCATCTTGATTTCAATTTGCCCGGGAATAACCGTAATCTTGAGTTATAGAGTAGTACCTTGTCCCCGATTTTGAAGTTGCACTCTATGATATTTTGGTCATGTAGCCGCTTCATCCTCTCCTTGTATAATCTTATGCTCTCAAAATCTTGATACCGGAACTCTTCTAGCTCATGTAATTCGGTGATTCTTGATTTACCCACTTCATCCCAGTTGAGATTTAATTGCTTGAGTGCCCACCATGCTTTGTGCTCCAGTTCAACGGGTAGGTGACAAGCTTTCCCAAACACCAATTTGTATGGTGACATGCCGATTGGTGTCTTAAAAGCTGTCCTATACGCCCTTAGTGCATCATCGAGCTTTCTTGACTAGTGAGTCCTTGTGGCATTCACTATTTTTGTCAATACACTCTTTATCTCCCTGTTTGATAGCTCAACTTGCCCACTGGTCTGCGGGTGATATGGAGTAACCACCTTGTGCTTCACATCGTACTTAGCCAACAATTTCTCAAATGCCCGATTACAAAAGTGAGTGCCCCCGTCGCTGATAATTGCTCTCGGTGTCCCAAAGCGAGTGAAAATATTTTTCTTGAGAAATCCCACCACCACCTTAGCATTATCGGTGGGTAATGCCACAGCTTCCACCCATTTGGACACATAATCTAGAGCAACAAGAATGTACTTATTGCCATAGGAGCTAACAAAGGGACCCATCACTACCAGAAAAAGGACCTATGGCAACAGTTATTTTAGCAACAGTTCCAAAACCGTTGCCATAGAATGTCTATGGTAACGGTTATAACCGTTACAATAGCATTTAGGTGTTATTGGCACACTTAAGCTCTAAAACCGTTGCCATTGTATGAAAACCGTTGCAATATAAAAATCTGTCGTAACAGTTTATATAACCGTCCCAATATATTTATGTACCGGAACACTTTTATCCTAAAAATTCTATTGTAACGGTTGTTTTTTCCCTCCTTATTTTTCCCTCAAATTTTTTTTAATCCCGCCAAAATAACTTCTATTTATTTTATTTTTTAATAATTTTAATAATAATATTATGTGAAAAGACTCTTTTTGCCCTTTCCCTCTCAAAATTAGGATACATTTCACCCTATACCTAATTACCCCCAAAATCAGAACACTACGTTACTCTCTGTTCTTCACTGCGCTCAAACCTCAAACCTCAAAGACCTTCGTTCTTCGACTGTGCTCAATCCTCAAAGACCGAAGTTCTCCATTGCAAACAGAAGTTCGTTCATTCCTCTCTTTCGTATCTCCAAATTTCGATTGCGCTCAAATCTCAGAGAATGATGTTTTTACCGAGTAATGTGATTTTTACTTGATATCAAGTATGAAGTATTTTACGACTTGTTCTTCATTCCTCTCTATCTTATTCTTCTATTGCACTCTCTGAAGTTGGTTTAATCGATTTGTACACAGGGTAGCGAAAGTTTAGCGAAAGTTGATTTAGTGGTTGAGGCATCTGAGCAAGTTTCCTCAAAATAGCGAAAGTTTGAGGCTCTCCCTGAATCCATAAATCCAACAACAGTGATTTTAGCCCTGTAAGTTATTTTGATGCCATTTTCTTAACTCTTGAATCTATCTATGGAGGTTCTCTAATTGCTCTAGTGCTGTAGGATTACTCTAGGTCTGTGAATATCAATTTTTTCTTGTTTTTTTTAATTTTGTGGTGTCAAACCAGTTATTTTTTTGTGAAACAGTGTTTTCTCTCCTTTAATGATTATTTTAAGCCTCTTTCATCCACTACTACTCTAGTCATTGAAGAAAGGGATGGTATGTCTAGCAATGAAATCTATGAAGATGCATAAATCTATTTGTACGACAAGATTAACCTTAAAATTGACGTTTTCAAACTTAGAAAACAGTCCAAAGAGAAGAAATTACGTGTTAACTTTGCTAAGAGTTGGAAAACTAGTAATATTTTTGATGGAGTAGAGGTTATTTGGAGGTTTGTTTCAGAAGAGTGCAAAAAGACTTTAACAGGCATTCACCATCTTTTTTCGTTAAGATACACCACCGGTCGTTGACGTTAATAAATGTGTTGAGAAGGTTGTAAATATCTTAAAAGCAGCCATTATTTTGGAATATCTGAAATGTAACAGAGAAGCATTGTATTAGTTTAAACCAAAATATGCATTAGTTGGTCTTTTCCATTGATGCTTTTGTTTGTGCATAGGTGGCAACTATACCATCTTTAACTTCCCAAAAGAAATTAGTATCAGCATATACTCTAATACAACAAGATATCCTACCTAGTATTAACTTTTCAATGTTAATATCGAACATCATAAGAAATGTATCGATACAAATTTCAACAACTTTATTGCTTTGAGCAACAGCATCAATGTCAAAAGTATTGACATTATATTGATTAAGAAACAACATCTTATTACCCCTCCGGATTACTGGACATACGAATTAGTTTTGCACTTCAATCTTATCCTACATTGTTAGAAAATCTACTACTATAATATTTTTTACAGTGGAAAATAGAACAACAAAACTTTCTGTACAATCCATTTGGTTTTCCACTGAGGGCATTGTCATAAAGTCAATTGGTTAATGGACAAAGATATGATGTAAATTTACTAGATAATTGTCTTTTTTACTTTAGAAGCATGCCATATTTCCTAGTTTACTCTGAATCGATCAAAGAATGCACATACATAGACAAACAAGAAACAAATTTTGCCTGCCAAACCTTGACATATCAAAGTGAAGTATAATATTTGATTCTTTCTATCATTTGCCTATTGTTATTTCAAAAGTTCCTTAGAGGGAGGGCAAAACTTATGATTTTTTTTATGTTGTCAAAGAGTTAAATAATAATTTTTTCATGTTAAAATTCAAGATAAATATCCCACTTCTTTTTGGTTCCTCTTCCTTATGAGTTTTCACCTTAAAAAGCATTGGTCAATATCTTATTATATGTAGGTTTATTTGGTTAATTTTTGTTGATTTAATTTTATCGTATAGGATTTCAATGGATAATGGAGATAAAAGTTGGATGCATCTCCTAAGATGGACGGATGAGTATATCCATGGAGTGAACAATTTTCTTGATAAGGCATTTGAACGAGCTTCACAGGGAAATGAAATATTATGCCCTTGCAAAAAGTGTAGTAATCGTTATTGGCACTATAGAAATGTGGTGGAGGATCACTTGGTTGTTAATGGTTTTGTTGATGGTTACACCAAATGGGTTTTCCATGGGGAAGGGTTTTCTTTTAGAAATGCACCTCGCCAAAGCAATGATGATGAAGGTTCTAACATGCGTGATGATATTGATGGATTACTTCATGATGTCTTTAGAAATGTAGAAGGTGAGGCAGAACAAGAAGAACAAATGAGAGAGACTCTATCTGAAGATGCTAAGAGATTTTTTAGATTATTAGAGGAAGGCAAACAAGAATTATATCCCGGGTGTGAAACCTTCACTAAATTGAGTTTTACTATTCGGTTGTACGTGTTTAAATCCTTGCATGGATTGAGTAATGTGGCCTTTTCAGATATGCTAGAGTTGTTAAAGGAGGCATTTCCCTTTGCTCAATTGCCAGAATCTTTTAACAAGGCTAGAAACATGATAAAAGATTTGGGGCTTCATTATGAAAAAATACATGCATGCCCTAATGATTGCATGTTATTTTGGAAAGACAATGCAGAGTCCGATAATTGTTGTGTTTGTGGGGCTTCTCGATGGAAAGTTGTTGATGCTTCCTTGACTAAAACAAGCTCTAAAATCCCAGTAAAGGTTTTAAGGTACTTTCCCTTAAAGCCTAGGCTCCAGAGGATATTCATGTGTCCTGAAACAACCATTGCAATGAGATGTCATGCTAATGAACGACCCAATGATGGGAATATGAGGCATCCTGCCGATGGAGAAGCTTGGAAGGATTTTGATTCTCTACACCCAAACTTCTCCAGAGATCCACGTAATGTTAGGTTGGGTCTTTCAAGTGATGGTTTCAACCCATTTCGAACCATGAGCATTTCTCATAGCACGTGGCCTGTCATGTTAATGAACTATAATTTATCACCATGGATTTGCATGAAGCCAGAATATATCATGTTGTCAATGATCATTCCAGGTCCTTCATCTCCAGGAAATGATATAGATGTGTATCTACAACCATTAATTGAAGAATTGAAGGAACTATGGGAAACTGGGATAGAAACATATGATGCTGAGACAAAGCAAACATTCCAAATGCGTGCAGCCTTATTATGGACAGTTAGTGATTTTCCAGCATTATCAATGCTTTCAGGCTGGAGCACCAAGGGTAGACTGGCATGCCCCACTTGTAATTATGACACATGCTCACAATATCTCAAACATAGTCATAAGATGTGCTACTTGGGTCATCGAAGATTTTTACCTCTTGATCATCCATCTAGAAAAGATAAGAAGTCATTTGATGGTAATGAGGAGCATAGACATGCACCTACTCCTTTGTCGGGTGCCGAAGTATTTGAAGAGCTTCGTGAATTCAACAATGTCTTTGGAAAGGGAAAAAAGAAAAGACCTCGGGATAACAAAGGTCCGTGGAAAAAAAGATCTATTTTTTTTGAATTGCCATATTGGGCGCATAATAAATTGAGGCACAATCTTGATGTGATGCACATCGAGAAAAACATATGTGATAGTTTACTTGGGACTTTATTGGAAATAGAAAAAAAGTCAAAGGATCATGTAAATTCTCGCTATGACTTACAAGAAATGGGGATACGAAAGGAGCTACAACCAAGAGAAGAAGACAATGGTAGTGTGAGTTTGGCTCAATCTTGTTTCTTCATGAAACCAGAACAAAAAAAATTATTTTGCACCGTTATGAAAAATGCCAGGTTACCAAAAGGGTGTGCTTCGAATATTTCAAATCGGGTACAACTGAAGGAGATGAAAATATCCGGGTACAAGAGTCATGATGCTCATTTTATAATGCATTACTTGCTCCAAGTTGCAGTTAGAAAGGCGTTGCCCAAAAACGTCGCGTTGGCCTTGATTAGGTTGGGAAATTTCTTTAGAGCCATATGCAGTAAGGTCATAAGGCGAAGAGATCTTGAAAAAATGCAGTATGAAATTGTTGAAATAACTTGCGAGCTTGAAAAGATTTTTCATCCAACATTTTTTGACATAATGCCACATTTGCCTATTCATTTGGTGAATGAAATTAAGCTTGGGGGTCCGGCTCATCTTCGTTGGATGTATTCTATTGAGAGGAACCTATGTAAGTACAAGGCATTTGTTCGTAATCGATCTTGTCCGGAAGCATCAATAGCAGAGGGATTTTTGGCGGAAGAGTGCTTGAATTTTTGTTCGAGATACCTACATGATGGCGTGAAGACAAGATTCAGTAGATACACAACTGTGGATGATGAGTGCCATCAAAATTTGTCACATATATTCCCTATGATAGGACATCCAATTGGAAGTAAGAAGAAAAATACTTTTCTCATGGATCCACAGTTATGTTATGAAGCCCATCGGTATACTCTGTTCAATACTGGAGATGAACAAGTCGAAAAGTTTATCGAGTAAGATAAATTATATAAGATTTATTTAATTTATGTGTTTCTTTTCTTTGTGATATGATTGATTTACAAAATTCATGATTGCAGGGAGCATAAGAATTTAATTGGTAGTCACAGTAGATCAAATGCATGGGAAAGGGCAAGGAAGCATAGTCGGGAATTCAACAATTGGTTTGCAGAAAAAGTTAAAAATATTGAAGAACCCGATTATTTAAGATGGCTAGCTAAAGGTCCTAATACGATCGCCAAAAGATATACTGCATATTTTATTAATGGATACCGATTTCATACTATAGAACGGGATTCCCGATGCAAGACTCAAAATAGTGGAGTAACTTTATCGGCAACAACCGATAGCTTTGCTAGCTCTAGGGACCAAAATCCCATCGATGGTGAGGTTATCTACTATGGAGCTATTCAGGATATTATTGAGATTGATTATTGGGGTTGTTTTAGCGTTGTACTATTTAGATGTGATTGGTTTCGTAACGAAATAGATGAATATGGGTTAACTCGTGTATACTTTAACAAATTATGTAGTACGGATGACCCTTTTGTGTTGGCATCACAAGTTTATCAAGTTTTTTATGTGGAGGATCCAGTTGAGAAAGATATTTATTATGCAAGAAATAAAGTCCCTGTTGATTTGTATGATTTAGAGGAAGAGAATTGCCCTAATATTGAGGACGCATTTTGGAGAGAGCCTAATGATGACATTGGTCCCTTAGGTGGATTAGTTGATGCTGACATTAGATGGTCTAGAGACGATGTACCTGTTGATGTCGTTGATATTCCATCTAATTCACAACATTCAAATGATACAATTATAGAAACATCGGAAGAAGAGGATGCGTTTGACGATACTGATTGGGACTGGATGGAATCAGATGATTAAATAGGGAAATTTTGAAATTATTTTAAATATATTCTGGTTCGAGTGAGTGATAATGTTTTTTACCAGTATTTTATAATTATTCTTGTTTCTAATACTACTCTTTTTAATATATTTTTATTTGTTTTCCTTTAGCATTCTATTCTGATGCTTCAATTTTGCAGGATTTTTGGATCTGGATCTGGTGATATTGGTGTACTTGTTGATAGCAACCAGTCGAGACTTGAATCGATAGATAATTGAGGTATTGATAACATTTATAGTACTTGTCGTGTTACATTCTTGTTGTGCTATAATACTTGTAATTTTGCAAGATTTTTGGATCTTGTTTTGTAAACAGTGATATTATATAATGAAGTGAGTTAGGCCAACGTTTATTTTCTTTTTCTTTTAGCTTTCGGTTATAGATTTGAAAAGACATTTCGTGGTGATTCTGTTGGCTTTCAGTCATACGTTTGAAAAGACATTCTGTGATAATTCTGTTGGCTTTCAGTCATAGGTTTGAAATGGCGTTCATCAGAAATGGAGAAAAATTAATTGATGTTCGCCTCTTAAATCATCCAAACACACTATGTCAGTGTTTCCACTGAAAAAGAGAGAATAGGTTTTGTTGATCTGTGATCATGATCTGTTTATCTTGAGGTATTTAATCTTGCTAAAGACGAAATAATTTTTTCTGTTACTGCTGTTATTGTTGTCAGAATATGAGTTCCATCTGTGAAATTTTCTCCTTTTCTCTAAGATCAAAATTTCTAAATGTAGGTAGGAGGAAGCATTTTACCTGCATCAGTTTATCTTTGTACAACTCTGCTTTCTCCTCCAAGCTTCACCACGCGCAGGTTAGTTTCCACCATTTCACTGAGCTATTTCATTAAGATTTTCATTCTCACTGGTTGCACTGTATCAGTTTACTGGATTATAATTTTACCTTTCATTGTTTATTTTGGCTTGCTTATGTTATGTGGTGGCTTATTTTACTTGTTTTAGGCTTGGTTGTGTTAGTAAATTTCTTATTATTTTTTGGAAGTTGCTGTAAATTGTACTTGATTTGGCGGAGCATCTTTATTACTTTTTGCTGGTGTATTTCTATTACTTTTTGTATATTGGAGGACTTCTGAATAGATACATATTAACACCATTATCTATACTTTGTAAAATGAGCAATTCTTAAAACAGAATCCATTTCAGGATTATGTATTCTATGTTGACTTTTGTTATCATTGTTATTCTTGGTGACCCCGTTTAAACCACCCTTTGATCGACACATTTGAAGCAAGTTGTCTGTTTGACATTCCCCTGATAGCTCGTTGAAGAAGAAACAGGAAGATGTATTCTATGTTGACTTTTATTTTCTTATTCTATTCAAGGTATGGGGTGGGTGTGCGGCTTGTTCCCTTCAGATGTGTAGGATAACATGGTCACGGCAGCCATGCTTGTGCTATGCTTTTTCAAGGGTATGCTGCTGCCAAAGCCCATTTTTGTCTTCTAGGTCTTTCTGGCATTCACATAGATTAAGTGCAGAGGTGCAATACTTAATGCATAATGTAGATGTTGCTATGTAGTGGAAGAAGCTGATATGGGAGCACATTCTGAACAATTCTTCCATGTTTTGACGATATATGTTCTGTTCTGTTCGAAGCAGCTCTAGAATTGAATACTGAGCTTAACATATACGCTCGTTTCTTTCTAAGGTAGGTGCTTTCTGTTATTCTGTTGCTTGCTTATCAACCTAAGAATTGAAACGGATTGTCTCGCCATCACAATGTTACTTAATCATGTGTTAAAGTTTAGCATATGCTGGTGGTACTTTCTGATGTCTGAGGCACACCACATTTCCTTTAAAAGAAGCCTTGATTTTGAGTGCCTAACCTGTTATTGATGTGTAACTGGCTCAGTAGCTCAATTCATTCTTTTTTTTTTCAAATACTTCTTGGCTATCATGTCTATCTAATTTTGAACAGAGGAAAGCGGATCATGAATCAGGAAGGGCGCTCAAGTAAAAACAGAAAATTAACAAAATGCATAGCAGCTGGATCGCTTGCATCTTTGCGAAACCTAAAGGTTTCGTCAATGAAAACAAATAGAGTTATTCAAGCTCCAAGGACGCTGCCTCTGCTTTCTACTTCTATACCAGCACAAATAGTACATAAGCAAGTGCAACAGATGCCACTGAACTCTACACCTTCTGCATCACAAGCAGTGCGCGAACAATTGCAACATTCTACTTCTGCAGGTGGATTGTTGCCTCTGCATTCTACTTCTGCACCAGCACAAACAGTACATGAGCAAGTGCAACAAATTCCACGGAACACTACCTCTCTTGCATCACAACCAGTATGTAAACAATTGCAACAACTACCATTGGATTCCACCCCTCGTACTTCACAAACGGTACAAGAACAAGTTGAGAATTCTTCCAATCATGAAACAAATGAGCAATCCGAGGAACAAGGCAAGAACATATAGATTTCAATCGTCAAATTCAATAATGTAATGACTTTTGGTGATTATTCTTACTTCATATTTATGTAGGTCCTTATGCCGAAAAACGAAAAAGAGGAAAAACTCGGATGCAAAATGTTCATGGTAGGAATGAGCGCAAGCAAATTGTGCTTAACGAGAACAATCAACCCATAGGTCCTACTAAGGATGATGTGAATGAGTTGGGTAGCTTCCTTGGTACATTGGCAAGGAATGCGACCTTTTGTCCTCTTAATGTGTTTGATTGGAGGAAACTTGAGACAAAAGAAGATATGTGGAAATATGTCAAGGTTTGAAATTTACAATATTCAATGTGTGTGTAGATATTTCATATTGTTTACTCCAACCTAACTCATCTAAATTTGTAGGGAAAATATGACATTCATGATGGTGCAAGAAAATGGGTTCTTCAATCAATTTCAAATGCTTGGAGAAAGTACAAAAACCAGTTATATAAAGACCATTTTGAACCCTATGACAATGACGAGCTTCGAATGGAGAATAGGCCGGGTGATGTTCCGGATTCTCAATTTAGGGAACTTCTTAGATATTGGAACTCTGATACCTACAAGGTAAAACTGAGTATTGTTCCATGATTTACATGAATATAGTTGCTCTTATGCTTAATTATTATGGTTGCATTTTTTACTTTCCAAGAGAATTGTGATGTTGGTAGGAGTAAGTATAGTGCTTTTTCAGATCTTGATTACAGTGCTTTTTCAGTTCTTTTTTACTTAATAGCTTCATTACTTAATAGAAGAGAAAAGGAAGGCATTTGGCCTCCTTGCATCCTGAGAATTAATTTGCTTTGGAAGTGTTCATTGCACTGATGTTAGTAACAGACTGAAGGATTGACATATATAAATCGTACAATTCGAGATTTATATGTGAAATTTGACAGTTATCGGGTAGTATTTATATGTGAAATACATTATTTCTATCATCGACATGATAACAAGTGATTTCTGTTTGGCAAATCATAGTTGACCACAAAGTCTGGTTCAGTATCATCCTGCCGGTGATCATCACCTAGGATAACAACCTGTTTCCCATTTGTTACAAGATGAGTTTGGCCTGGAGGTTCATGTATGTCCTTCACCTCAGCTTGATTGTAGTTCTCAAGAGTCTTGCTGCTCAGTGTCAATTGCTTCTGTCTGTTTAGCTATCCATTCAGTTCTAGTCTAGCTATCCATTCAGTTCTAGTCTGCTTCTTCTTTGTATTTCTTATTTGCAGGATGCATCTTTTCAACATAATTATCCTCTCTTTTGCATTTTCCTGAGAGGTGACCAAATTGATGGCAGTCGAAGCAGAGTTTTGGCTTTCATTCATAGTCAATGCTCTGCTCCCAAATGCTACCATCTAGTCGTTCAATTAGCAGCACATCAGTTAGTACTTAGGATACATCTAACTCCACAACAACTCTTGCATTAACAAATACTTCTCTCATTAACAAATTCCAGGTCATTAACAAAATCCAAGATGTAGTACTTAGGATACATCTAATCCTCATTAACAAATTCCAGCTCTGTCCCGGTCACTGCTGCGATGGTTCTCTCGCTTCTGCGTTGGCGCTTCTGCGACTAAGTTCTCACAGAAGCAGTCGCATTAGATGCTGTCCAGAAGCAGCAGATTTTGTTCTCAGCAGCTATCTCATCCCAAAATCAACTCCATTAACCTTCCGAAATTCACCGGAGGCCCTCGGGACTTTAACTAATTATACCGACACATCCCAAAATACAATACGAACTTAGTCGAGGCTTTAAACAACGTTAAACAACACAAAAATTTCGGATCGTGCCTTGAATCGAATTATGAGTTTTCAAATCTTCCAACTTTTATAGTTTGCGTCGAAGCATATCGAATCAATCCGGAATGTCTTCAAATTTTGCACGCGAGTCATAAATAACGTAACGGAGCTGTTCCAATTTTCGGAATCGAAATCCAACCTTGTTATCAAAATTTCAACCTTCGGTCTGTTTCTTGGGCATTAGATTATGCAACTGCTTCTGGTACTTCTGCTTGGAGGCTACTGTTGCATTGACTACAATTGCTGATCGACATATGGCTCCTAAAACTACTGCTGCAATTGTTAAAAAAGTATAGGGCTGGCCAACAGGTAACAACAGGAAGAGTACTACCATGTTAGCTATTTCTTGTAACAATAATATGCAACAGATGTAGTAGTACTACTATGTTAGCTATTTCTGTTAATGTCTATAAGTTATGTTTTTTGGTTGGTTGGTGTTGAAGGAGTGTTTCTGGTGGGATAGGTGAGTCTGAGTGGTTCATTATAAGTAAGGGTAAGAGGGTTCTGAGGTATGTGATTCTTGGAGTGTGGGTGAATAGTTTCTAGTGGTAGTTTGAGAGGGTCGATATAAGTGTTTTTGCAGGGTTTTTAAGGTATCCTCCTGCAGTTTGACTACTTCATAAGTATCCAAAAGAGTTGTAGGGTTATAGATCCTGATCAACTACTTGATTTCAAGTCTCAATCCACTCACAAAACTAGCTACAAAAATGCAGCTCATTCAAGTGAGGGTTGATCGATCATCATCATGTGGATTCGTAACTCCTCAGATTTCTCTTGATATGCCTCTATGATTCCTTCCTGCCTCAACTTGATAACTCACCAATGATATATAGAGGTCCGATATGACCAAACCTCATACAAAATAAAGGCAAAGCTACTGCCCTCATCCCCCTCTATCAATAACATAAGCATCAAACCAATTGTCAGCCTTATCTTTTAAGTGCATGGCAATGTACGTCATTTTCTAATGGTCGGGTACCTTATAGATTCTGGAATACCTGTCACATCTCTTTATCAAAGATCTGGGGTTGGTTCTATCAAATTCTAGGAATATGAGCTTGCTTTTTGGGGTCTCAACTGTTGATTGTTGTAGGGATTGATTCCCAGCTTCCATGACTCCAACTGGAGTAGGTAAAATTGAGGGGAATTTCTATGCGCATGAGCAGATGGAAAGGCTATCACTACCAGCATGTTAGCTTACCAGCATGTTAACAGATGTAGTCAATGTTTATTTTTTGTTGCAGAAACTGAAAGAAACCAACATAGCCAATCGCCAAAAGTTGAGATATCCACACACTGCTGGTAAAACAAGTTTTGCTATAATATGCGAGGTTCGATATGTTTTTTCTTATTATTCTTTTAAATATGAACTTGCTTGGCATAATCTGAACTATTTTATACCGCTTTTTATGTAACCAGGAAAATAAGAAAGAAACTTCTGAACCTCTATCAAGTAAGGATATATTTGTGGCTACCAGAAAAAGAAAGCCCGATCGAGTATACAAGGCCTCGTATGCAGATACTCTTAATAAAATTGTACGAGTTACTCATTTATAGTTTGTTGATATCATTTGTCTATTATTAGTTACTAACTTAATTTTATATACTTTCTAATCTAAAATGGACTCAATTTGGTCTTGTAGGCTGAAATGGATAGGATACAATCAACACAAGAAACTGAAGATGGCAGTCAATCAGTTGACGCGTTTGCGTCCGTCATGGGACCTGAGCATCCAGGACGCCTAAGATTGTACGGACGTGGGGTTACCAAGACTTCCTTAAAAAGAAAAGTGGGAGATATTGGAACCTCTTCAAGTTCTACCGATGAGATGCTGCAACAAAAAATGGTGGAAATGGAAGAAAGGATGCAACAAAGAATGCAGGAAAAGTTCAATGCACAAAAAGATGCCATGGAACTACAGTTTGCAGTTAACATTATTTCACAACTTAAGCGTCTGAATCCAGACTTACGGGTTGATCCCAGCATGCTAGCTTTCAATGCTCATTCACCTGGAGATGCTTCCTCGGCACAACAAGCTGCTGTGCAAATAATCAATCGTCTATCTACTGGGAGTAATAATCGAGGTTAGTACATACTCTTCTTCTCGTCCTCCTCCTCCTTCTTCTTGTTCTCCTTCTGTTGCTTTTCTACACTACTGTCTCTGATTTAATTTTATCCAATGATTTAATTTTGGTGTGATATTAATTTGATAAGAGCCTTGGGGGTAATCAACTAAGGATTTGGATTTCGGGCTTGGCTAGCAGAACATTGAATCAAACTTGTTCCTTTTGAATTGTAATGGGATGTTCTGTTATATTTGAGCTAAGGAGTGCTGCTTTTATTTGTTTACTTCTTCTGCTGGCCACGTGAATTGTTGAATAACTGAAAGGAATCACTTGCCGTTTTGTTCCTTTATTTTTCTTTTATGAACCAGATGGATGATAGATTATCTTCACATCTTGTTGTGTGCTTATTCTTGCACTTGTGGATTAGTGTTTCCAGAATGTTGTATTATAGTGAAACTACAACATGTGCAAGTCAAAACATCATAAAACAGATCAAGCAGCTCGATCGAGCCTAATTAGCCAACACATTGTTTTTTTTTTAATTATAGAAAGAATACTAGTCCGTATTAGCCTATAACAAATAAAAAAAGAAGAATATTATTAGCCTGTATTCAAACAGATTCAACATATCTCTTGACAAGCAGTACCAATATAGAAACAAGGAGTTACCGTTCTTCAAAAAAGCCCCAAAGATAATAGAAATGATTAGCCAAGTTAAATTCTTAAATACCTATAAGCGTATATAGATTTTAAGAATAATATAGTACAAACACTGGTTACATATGAATTGGCAGTCATATTGATACAATTCAGTTCATCATTAACTCAAACTAGAATGCAAGTCCTTCATGACCAAGTTAACATGCTAAATATTCGGGGATCACCATATTAGTAGCCTTTTGAGTTTCTTTTGTCCAAAACAAATGAGAAAACCTGCACGTCCAGTGACTTATATGATGTTTCCTGTAGAAGTGTAGATACCTGGGTTGCTTTTTTGTGCAACAAGATCCTGCGCCTATATGTGCTTCACTAAGTCCTTATGCTGCTTTACCTAGTTTAGTTTGGTCTATCATTTAATCTTAAATGTATTGAATTGCCACACTGGTGGATAAAATCTCAAGAACATTTAATCTTAAATGTATTGAATTGTATTATAGTGGCAGGATCAGCTTGTTGGTCAGTCTGGCTTAATATAGCAATGGTTGTGCAATATATCTGGGACAATTTGTTGGATCAGCTTGTTGGTCGTAATCCTTAAACAGTATTTATCTGGGACAATTTGTTGGGTCGTAATAAAGTTATTATAACTAGCTGTCATTTACCGAGTATCGAGTATCGAGTATTAGTTAGACTGGATTAAAACCAAACTGTGTTCTATGGCCTGAGAATAGCTGCTGATAGCTGCTGGATTAAAAATTTTCGTCATTAGCTCTTTTCCTTATATTTTTGTTGTCTTTTGTAGGTGGAGCAACCGAAGAAAGGGAAGGTGGAGAGGGTGGAGCAACTGAAGAAAGGGAAGATGGAGATAGTGAAGATATAGACCTTACTTAAGAAAGAACTTTAGTTGTTGGTCGATATTCTTGGAGTCTTTTGTTATAGTATTTGAAACTTTAACTTTTGAAGTGTTGAACTGTAAAACTTATGCTATTGGGTTAAAAACATTTTGCTATTATCGTTATTCTTAGCTTATTGGATATAAAGATTATAAAGTGTTTTATCTATTTATTTATATAATTTCCAGGTTATAATTACAAATATTTACAGGTGGTAATGTCAATTATATGTTTAAAATAGCCTAATAGAACCGTTGCAATAAGCATAAATGTCGTTGCTGTAGATATTCTAAACCGTTCCGATAGGTCTTGTAAAGCGTTCCATAAAATGTAACAAAATGATGCATTAGAAATAAAACCGTTGCGGTAGCGAATAAAACCGTTACAATAGGTGTAAACAAGCGTTGCAATAGTCTACATAACCGTTACAATACACTATATTGTAACAGTAGTAAATAATATGGTAACGATTTACAACCGTTGCATAAACAATATGGTAACGGTTTATAACCGTTGCAATTTAATTGAATAATCGTTCCTTCAGGCAGTAGAAAAACCGTTGCAATAGCTTGATCTATAGCCACGGTTCTGTAAACCGTTACAACAACCGTTGCTGTAGGTCTATTGCCACGCGCGCGGATGTGACGGTTACTTAACCGTTCCGATACAGCTATGGCAACGGTTATACTATCAATCGCAACGGTTTTCCTGCTGTTGCAATAGGCCCATTTTCCAGTAGTGCATGAAGTCTAACCCCCAGACCTCAAATACTTCCACCTGTTGGATTGGGTTCATGGGCATCTCGTGACGTCGGGAAATATTCCCGGTGCATTGACATTCATTACACCCTTTCATCTACAAGTGTGCATCTTTAAATACCGTTGGCCAGTAGAATCCGACCTCAAGTATCTTGGCTTCTGTTCGAACTCCTCTGAAATGGCCACCATATGTTGAAGCACGACAAGCCTGCAAGACAGAAGATTGTTCGATCTCGGGGACGCATTTCCGGATCATGTTATCAAAGCATATTCTAAACAAATAGGGCTCATCCCAATAATACAATTGGCTTTCATGAAAAAATCTTTTCCTCTGGACCGATGACAGGTCGTGAGGAACAATACCACTGGCCAGGTAGTTTGCATAGTCTGCATACCATGGCGCTTCAAGGAAAGTGGTAGCGAGCAGCTGCTCGTCTGGAAAGGTTTCCAGAATTTCTCCACTCTCTTTAACAGTTTCAGCTCCTTCAAGTTGTGATAAGTGATCAGTAACTTGATTTTCAGTGCCCTTACGGTCACGGATATCAAGATCGAACTCTTGCAGAAGTAGCACCCAATGAAATAGGCGCGGCTTAGAGTCCTTCTTTTTAATTAAGTACCTCAGTGCTGCATGGTCAATGTATACTATTACCTTTGATCCTATGAGATAGGACATGAACTTGTTGAACGCAAACACTATTGCCAACATTTCTTTCTCCGTCACAGTGTAATTCAGCTGTGCTCCACTCAGTGTTCTACTAGCATAGTAGATTGGATGCATCAGCTTGTCCTTCCACTGGCCCAGCACTACCCCCACTGCATAGTCACTTGCATCGTACATAAGCTCAAATGGTTTCTCCCAGTTGGGGGCAATAATGATTGGTGCTGTGACCAGCCTCTTGTTCAACTCCTCAAATGCAGTCCTGCAATCATCAGAAAATACAAAAGGGTAATATTTTTCAAGTAACTTACAGAGGGGGTTGGCAATTTTGGAGAAGTCTTTAATGAACCTCTGGTAAAAACCGGCATGTCCAAGAAAGCTTCTAATGGCTTTGACAGACGTTGGTGGAGGTAACTTTGCAATGACGTCAACTTTGGCACAGTCCACCTCACTACCCTTGCTCAAAACCAGGTGCCCCAAGACTATTCCTTCTTGTACCATGAAATGGCACTTTTCCCAATTTAGCACCAAGTTGGTCTCAATGCACCGTTTCAGCACTCTTGTCAGATTGATAAGGCATTCATCGATTGAATTCCCTACCACTGAGAAATCATGCATGAACACCTCCATGATATCTTCCACCATGTCAGTGAATATGGCCATCATGCACCTTTGGAATGTGGCGGGTGCATTACATAGGCCAAATGGCATCCTCCTGAAGGCAAAAATGCCATATGGGCATGCGAAGGAGGTCTTCTCTCTATCCTCAGGGGCAATTGAGATCTGATTGTACCCCGAGTACTCATCGAAGAATCAAAAATTTGACCTCCCTACCAACCTGTCGAGCATCTGGTCAATGAAGGGAAGTGGGAAGTGGTCCTTACGGGTGGCTAGATTCAGTTTCCTGTAGTCCATGCATATCCTCCATCCAGTGACGGTACTTGTTGAGATTAATTCATTGTTTTCATTTTGCACAACCGTCATGCCACCCTTTTTTTGCACACATTGAGCTGGGCTAACCCAACTACTATCAGAGATTGGGAAAATAATTCCCGCGTCTAGCCACTTTAGCGCTTTATTCTTCACCACTTCCTTCATATTCGGGTTCGGCCTTCTTTGGTGTTCCCTGGAAGGTTTGTGTCTCTCTTCCAGGAGAATATTATGCATGCAGCAAGCGGGGCTGATCCTCTTTATGTCTGCCATGGTCCAACCAATGGCAGTTTTACTTTCCTTGAGTACATGTATAAGCTATTGAGCCTGCACATCTAGCAAACTAGATGAGATAATAACATGTAAAGTGGAGTTAGGGCCAAAAAATTCATACCTGAGATGAGCTTGTAATGGCTTAAGTTCCAGCTTTGGTGGCTCCTCAATGGATGGTTTTGCTGGAGGGGTCTCTCTCTTTTCTAAGTGTAGAGGTTCAAATTCCAACTCTCTATCCCAAAACCCCTTGCCTTCCAGTACTAACATCCACTCCATCAGACTTTCACCATTTACCTCCTCTTAGTTCATTAGGCATGCCTGAAGTGGATCTTCAGCTGTCAACTCTACATCATCTGTCTCCACTATCACATCTATTGCATCAATGAGAGAGCAATTCGTGAACTCACTAGGGCGCCTCATGGATTTTTGTACATTGAATATGATCTCCTCATCATTTAGCCTCATCTTGAGCTCCCCAGTCTCACAATCGATCAATGCTCTCCCCGTGGCTAGGAATGGTCTTCCTAAGATTATAGGAATCTCCTCATCCACCTTGCAATCCAGAATCACAAAATCGGCGGGAAACATAAACTTCCCCACCTGGATAAGCACATTATCTAGTATCCCGAATGGACGTTTAACCGTCCTGTCAGCAAGCTGTAATAACATAGAAGTAGGCCTGGCTCCCCCGATGCCCAGCCTCTTATAGACCACCAAGGGCATAAGATTTATGCTAGCTCCCAAATCACACAATGCCTTAGCAAAGGCAAAGTTTCCTATAGTGCACGAAATAGTTAAGCTGCCTGGGTCAGATAGTTTCTCAGCTATGGGTCTAGATACCACTGCACTACATGTCTGAGTAAGAGTCACGGTGGCCAAGTCTTGGAAATCAAATTTCCACGACATCAAGTCTTTCATCATCTTAGCATACCCAGGCATCTCTTTCAAAGCTTCAATTAAGGGAATATTTACCTAGATTTGCTTGAGCATTTTGAAGAATCTCTTGTATTGCTCCTCTTTCTGGTGCTTGGCCAACCTTTGAGGAAATGGGGCTGGAGGCCTCTTCTTCCCAATCACTTGGGATTTTTATTTCTCTGCTACCTGTTCCACAACCGGTCGTTCTACCGGTTCAGCTACTTTATCTGTTTCTTGCTGCACATCATTATTTTTAGCTGCTGGCTGGACTGTAACTTCTGTCAACCCTGTGGACTCATCTAGTTCAATGGGTACTGGAATGAGTGTCTCAGCCTGCAAATTGCCTCTATGTCTTTCCTGCTCAGTATCAAGATCTCTACCGTTTCTCAGTCTAACTACCATCAAATGCTTTGGGAGTTGATCCTTTGGGATTGTTTGAGTGTCCGCAGGTAATGTCCCTTGAGGACGATTGTTTAGTGTCATAGCAATCTGGACCACCCGCACCTCTATATTCTTAATAGCTACATCATGTGCATTTATCCTCTTATTGGTTTTGGCATGTGACCCAATTACCTACTGCATCATAGCTTCCAACCTTGTGAACCCATCGTCATGTCTATCCCCATGTTCTGGTGGAGGTGGATGATATCCCTGCTGCTGATTGTTAAAGGCCTGAGGTCTAGGATATGGAGAATGTAACGACCCGGCCCGTCGTTACGGGAATTTACCACCCCGTCATGTTGCAATTACATGTTTTATGCTTTTATATCGGTGTTAGAGCCTATCGGGTGAGTTAGGAGTGAATTGAATTGAAAATGAAGCAAATAGCATGTTTGAAGGAAGTTTGAATATGGAAAGTCAACCTAGAGTTGACTATCGAGTTAGAGTGCTTGGAATTGGATTCTGATGATTCGACTAGTTTCGAGGGATCATTTATGACTTAGGAGAGCAATCAGAATTGAATTTGGAGATCCGGTGTAGAAATAGGCTTGAATTGGCTAAGGTTGAATTTTGGCGAAATCCGATCGATAGGTGATATTTTGATCCGAGAGTCATAATAGAATTCTGACATGTGCAGTAGCTCCGTTAGGGTATTTTGAATGTTCCTGCAAAATTTCAGGTCATTCGGACGTCGTTTGGTCGGGTTTTTGATGGAATGTGTAATTTGGAAGTTTTGAAGAAACTTAGGCTTGAATCCGTGTGTAATTGGTGATTTTGATGTTTAGGATGGTGTTTTTATGATTGGAACGAGTTCGTATCGTGTTTTGGGGTATGTTGGTAGTTTTCGTTGGGGTCCCGGGGGCCTCGGGGTGAATCTGGACCATCATCCGGCAATTGGAAGCAAGAAATGGTCTGCTGTAAATTGCAGATCACTGGGTGAAATTTAAGCCTTCGCGTTCGCGAGGGCTATGCCGCGTTCGCGTAGGCTGGGGCCGGGGTGACCATCGTGTTCGTGAGGGATGGTAACGCGTTCGCGTATAAGAGAGTTGGAACGCATCGCGTTCGCGTGGAGTCAGGCCGCGATCGCGAAGAAGGATTAGGCGAAGCCACGCGTTCACGTGAGGGACTACGCGTTCGCGTAGAGGAAAGTCCGGAGGCTAGGAAGTTGACCTTCGTGGACGCGTGAAAGAGTGTCGCGTTCGCGATGAAGAAGAGGGTTAAGGCATCGCGTTCGCGTGAGAGGCGTCGCGAACGCGATGAAGTAATTGGCCAGGCAATGAGTTTAATTGCAGACAGAGGGCTTACGGGTTCATATACCCAAAACACCATTTTTGAGCCCTAGAGAGAAGAAATCACGGGAAAACGCTGGAAAATCATCGGATATTCATCGGAGGTAAGTTTCTTGACTCAAAAACATCATTTTATGGTAGAATTAACATCAATCTTCATGAATTAAGGTAGAAATTGTGAAGGATTGTGGCCTAGATATTGAAAACGAAAATTTGGGTTTTGAAAGGCCAATCGAACTCCGATTTTGGTAAATTTTATATGTATGGACTCGTGGGGAGACGCTGGAAATATGAGTTTCGAAATTTTTTGAGATGTGGGCCCGGGGCTCAGGTTTTGCAAATTTCGTGATTTTTGATATTTTTCGAGTTCTTTCGATTGGGTGATGTTCCATTAGCCTATTTTGATATATTTGTGCTGATTTGTGCTAGTTTTGACGTGCATGGATGCCGGTTCGAGGAGCTAAGGCATCGCGGGCATGAGCTTTCGTCGGTTCGAGGTGGGTAATACTTGTAAATGATGTCCTGAGGGTTAGTAAACCCCGGACTTGCACATCTTAGTGCTGTGTTTGAGGTGACTTGCACGCCGGATAACGGGCGTGGGGTAGAGCACCATTGGGGATTGTGACTTGGTCCATCCCGTGTAATAAATAATAACACCTAATTGTTGAAATGAATTGGACTAATTATCATGTTTGGGCTTCGTGCCAATTATTTGAGTCCTTTAGGGATTGGTATCACTGTTTTGTTAACATTGTGCTTATTTTATTCTAAATTTAAGTTTTAAAATGGTATTTTTGCTATTCAACATTTTTATAAGGTTATGAAAAACTTGAACAAGGTCTTAATAACATTTTTAGCTGTGAGCTAATATGATATTGTTGCCGTAGGGCTTTCTTAATTATTTGTTAGACTGATTGGGGTCGAGGGCCATATGTTAGGGCATGACATTTTATGTGAGCATATGCATACACATGCATGGATCGGACCGCACGCCGCAGTGGTATACGGATCGGGCTGCGCGCCGCAGCAGGTGTGATATTAATATTGTGCTTGGGCTGTAGGAGCCCCTCCGAAGTCTAAACCCCCACAGTGAGCACGGGTACCCCAATTAGATTGGGCTACACGCCGTAGCGGTCATATGCATTGCATGACATACATACATTGGTTTACGTGTACTACGTGGCATAATATTCAGCACTCATACATTACTGGCACACATGCATTAGTTGCCTTATTGACCAGATCTCCTGGTGTAAATTGATAAGGAGTGCTGAGCCCGAGGGGCTGATTTGAGTCCGAACTTGCACTGCTTGAGATTGTATCCAGGTATTGGTATATTAATGAAAGAAAGTAGCTAAAATTGAGATTTCTAAATAATCTACTCACGTATGCTTGAAAGGAATAAAAAGATAGTTCTGTATTGTGTAGCATGAGATAGTGCCTATCGTGGTTTTCTTCCCTTTAGCATTATTTACTTTTATTACTGCTGAGTTGGAAGTACTCACACCCGACTCCCTGCACCTTGTGTGCAGATCCAGGTACATCACAGTGGAGCTGATTCTATTGCGGCTCGGGAGTGCTTTTGGATAGTCGAGGTAGCTGCCAGCATTCGCAGGACCTGATTCTCCAGTTTGTCTATATTTTGTTCCGATTATCCCACACTTGTGCACAGTTATATTCACTATTTACACTTGTATATTCCATAGAGGCTCATGACTCTTGACCCTTTGGTCTATGGAAGTTGGCACGTGTTGGGATTTGGTTCCCTGTTTTTAATATGTATCTATCACCGTTGTGCTTAAATTGGATAAAGTGAGCTTGTGGCTCCGTGGTTATTGTTGATTGGTCGGGCTGGCCTAGCAGTGTGTTGTGCGCCATCACGACCGGATTTGTGGTCGTGACAAGTTGGTATCAGAGCCTAGGTTTACTAGGCCTCATGAGTCTTGAGACGGTTGGTAGAGTCTTGTGGATCGGTACGGGGACGCGTGTACTTATCCTCGGGAGGCTGCGAACCTTTAGGAAACACTTCACATTTCTTGGAATTCTTATCGTGCGCACTTGATTCAGCTTGAGATATAATTTTTGAAATTCCTTCCATACATCTGTGTACGCATCGAGCGCTCATTATATAATTGCCTTGAGGGCTTGTGATTCCCTGGTCGAGGGGCGAGATGTAATCTCTGTGAGTTCATGTTGGGCCAGTCGGGAGGACTTGAGGTTGGACCTTGTTTATGACTTGAGCATCGAGGAGCTGATTTTGTGTGTGGTGGCAATAGATAATGTATTAAGGGTTTGAAACCCCGTATTTGCACTATACAGTGCTGTGCTGAGATAGAACACGCATCATGTGACGAGTGTGGAGGTATTGTGATTGGGGATTTGGACTTGATCCTTCCCGATTGATAAATTACTGTGTATAACGACTGGGACTAGGCTCATATTTTTGTATTTGGGCTAGTAGCCATGTTTGGGGCCTTGTGCCGATCTGCAGAGTATTAGGGAGGCTTACTAATGGATGAGCTGTTAATTGTTCGACTCTTATCGTAATTTGTTGTGTAGCCCGAGCTATGGGCGTGGTAAATATTTATCATATCTCTTAATTTGGAAGGTAAAGTGCCTTATGTGTAGTGGAACAAGTTTAAACTCAGGAAGACTAAAGTGATTTTGCTTTGTGTATCCTGGTGGAAGGTATTGTGATGAAATGCTAAATTGAGAAGAAGTAGGAGGGTTGATCCTCATGTGTAATTGAAAGGTATTTGATATGTGTTATGATTCGAGCAGGTACAGCCCAGGTTCAAGTATAAATTGTGATAATATAATTCGTATAGTATTGAGATTTAATGTTGTTGAAATACATTGTGATATCTTGTTGAGTTGTAGATGTATTGTTAGAATGGTTTGGTGATTCTCTGGCAGGTGGATAGGCCAATTTACAAAGGAAATTCTGCCGAATTTTTTTGGAAAATTTGGGACTTAGAAAAGTTTTTTGTCACCTAAAGAGTGGGCGTAACTGTTGTGTGTGAATGAATGCAAGAATTGCAAAAGAATTAATATTTCCTGATGATTCGAACCTCCGCCGAAGCTTGTAAATGACTTGAGTTTAATCTAACTAGAACTTTATTGCATCGTTTGAGTAAGAAGGCTATGAGTGGCTAAAAGTGCTTTGATGTATGACTCCGAGCTAAGTTGGGGAGGTTGTTATTGATTAACCTGATTGCACTGTCGTGTGCTGTGTTGGCTCTGTCTCTAGGTATGTTGGGAAATTTTGATAAAGGTTTGGTGCTTCGTAGATATAAAGAAATACTAGGATGTTGTGAACTTATGTTGGTAAAGAATGTTCGGTGTATAGAAAAGAAAGATAGCTAATTATATCTGTATGTAATCATGTTTTGCGGTGTCAAAGTTCTAGCAAGGAACGAGTGGTTATGTTCAATAAGACAGTTGAATTACAACTGAATAAGGGTAAATGACGCCCAAGAATAGTCCTGTGGTGTTCCAGATTTGGCTTGTAACGGATGCCTTAAGATTTTGTATGTGGCTAAAGATGGTGTTTTCGTTAGAAGGGATCAAGAATTGTTCTAAGTTATGTGAATGATGGGATTCTATGTATCCGTATTGGAAGGTAATAATACTAATTCAAAAAAATCGCATGAAGTTCTTCAAAACAAGTATTGTAGAATGTGGTACTCCTGGGAAACATTGAGAGTGGCCTATGGGTTTTAGACCGTGTGGTCTTATGTACGAGTCTCGTGTGGTAACATGAGTTGAGTTATGGTAGTGCTACAGTAAAGGCTAATACTAAGTTAAAGATGGTTCAAAAAAGAAATTGAGTAAATGGAGCAACTTGTTAATAAACCGAAGCGGTATGATAAGGAATACGATTAATTATTGGTATGTGATTGAAGTAATGAGTCTTGCAGATATTGTGCAACAAAGCCTTTGAGTGCTGACAATTGTGTAACTCGATATGGGTATAAGGACTCAGTCCTGGCAGTTTAACTTATGCAATGTAATTGGGAGAAAGAGTTTATGATGTGTTATAACGTGGTTTAAAAATGAGTGTATTTCCTGTTGGTATGTAAGGCTTGGAATGTGTGATGAGTTTTCTCTATATGGGATCATGAAAGCCCTTGACTAGTTGAGTACGCCGATGTTTGCGGCGTAGGATAGGAATATGAATTTCCATGCTATTTTAGTGTAATATGGTATACACGATGTGTTATGGAAAGCTGATAATGGTATATTCTAGGTTTTGAGATCAGTTCATAATATATGGGAAGTCAATAAAATTATTGAGCAGCGTGGACAACTGCAGGTGAATTAAGAATCGATCTTTTTGATAATTTAAGAAAATGGTACTGCTATTCTATTAACTTGGCAGGGAATATGATCCAAAAAGGACAAGGTAATGTAAACTGATGATATCCAGTGGTATGGTGGTATTCTCTTATTGGATCGACTATAATAACTGAGTCTTTGATGGCATAATGAAATTTCTGAATGGCTGTCGTGGTATGAGTGGACGCGTCATGTGCGTTATGTAATGGTACGGAGAAGTACGAAATTAGGCATGGTGATTCATGTGTTATATATGTGTTGGAGACTTGAAGTCCTCGTTAGTCTGCATATGCAGTGGTTGTATGTCGTGTGTATCGGCACCGTTTTGTGAATATCGGAAATCGGAAGCCTTAGCGGTTATCTCTCAACTTGATATGACGAATTCAGATTTTGATACTTGATTGCTGATTGGTTGTCATGGGTCAGGTTGTCTAGACTAATGTGATATGGACTATGATAGAATGGCACAAATTGCGTAGCAGAGTGCATCAGAGTATGCTCCAGCGGGGTAGTTGTACCTTAGGACCAGCGGACGACTGGTAGGTATTGCTTTGTCAGTTGGGCCTTCGTGGCGGATATTAGTGCAGAAGTTTCTACCATTGATTTAGTTCTGGTATTGAGGAACTTTGTTGGATGCGTTTCTTGTGGCCGAACTTGAGGCTATATATGTTTACTGTAATGAACAATTTGACTCGACGCGCATTTTTTTGGCGAGGGTTCTATATGGATCGGGTGGCGCGCCGCCACAGGTACTGTTATTTGGATCGGGTGGCACGCCGCCACGGGTATGGCATCTGGATCGGGTGGCACGCCGCCACGGGTATGTCATTGGAGCGGGTTGCACGCCGCAATAGTGTAATGTGAAAATAGAGTTAGTTATATATTACCTGGTATACAATACTTCCTAGCTTCTGAGGCAGAGTCCGTATTGAGTATCGCTTGGTGAATGGCACATCGTTTGTGTCCTTTCAAGATGTGATAGCATACATTAATTGTTTCACCGTGGGTGAGGTTGATTGCTTGGGTTCAGACCTAGATCTGTGCGTGGCTGACCTTTTTTGAGCTTGGTAACTTGAGGTGCTTCATGAGTAATAATGTTGGAATAGAATCATGAATCGTGGCAAGGCCACGTGATGTTATGACCTCTCGAGGAGGATTCGGGTACTCTATTTCTATAATGCGAGACGTAATCTCAGTTCTATGTTATGATGGCACAGAGGAACTGAATTGCAGCTCTATTTGCTGGAGACAGTTGTCATGATTTGAGCTGTCATGATTCGAGTGTGTGCAGACATTTCTATTGGAGCCTATGTTGTGCTCGTCGTGGCTTAGGTCGGTGTTGAGGTGTCTTATCACCGGTGCGGTGTGTTATAATCGAAATGACCGTTGGAGTCATTAATGAATACGAGCATATTGGATCTTAGCTTGTTAGAAAGGTAAAAATCGAGGTTTGGCTCCGAAACCTATTGTGGTATCAGTTAAAAGTGAAATGGATTCATGAATGGTTGACATGAGAGATGGGTTCGATATATCGCGTGTTCGGTTGCCGTGGGCATGATATGAAGGTGTTGGAACAAGACTCTATCAAATGAAAAAGGGTTTTTCAGTTGGTATTTGGTTATCATGGGAAATTGTGTGATTAGAGACTATTGTCTCGAGTGATTGGGTTGTTTGATACATCATATGGTCTCACCTGGAGTAGTGAATATGGGTTATTGCAGTGGATTCGAGTGTATCCTGAGTATAGGCATGGGATATGCATTTGGCCTATGATTTCAAAAAGTGCAATGTGATTTATGGTTCAGATGGTCTGTGAAATTTTGACTATATGGTGTTTTGGGACTTATGTGAGATAGGGTGACGTATGATCGCCCGAGTATATGCTTGGTAAGGTCATTTAGCTATTGGGTTGCTTCCAGTACAACTCTGAGTCCGCTCGAGGATGAGCGTTTGTTTAAGTTGGGGAGAATGTAATGACCTGGCCCGTCGTTACGGGAATTTACCACCCCGTCATGTTGCAATTACATGTTTTATGCTTTTATATCAGTGTTAGAGCCTATCGAGTGAGTTAGGAGTGAATTGAATTGAAAATGAAGCAAATAGCATGTTTGAAGGAAGTTTGAATATGGAAAGTCAACCTAGAGTTGACTATCGAGTTAGAGTGCTCGGAATCGGATTCTGATGATTCGACTAGTTTTGAGGGATCATTTATGACTTAGGAGAGCAATCGGAATTGAATTTGGAGATCCGGTGTAGAAATAGGCTTGAATTGGCTAAGGTTGAATTTTGGCGAAATCCGATCGATAGGTGAGATTTTGATCCGGGAGTCGGAATGGAATTCCGATAGTTGCAGTAGCTCCTTTAGGTGATTTTGGATGTGCCTGCAAATTTTCAGGTCATTCGGACGTCGTTTGGTCGGGTGTTTGATGGAATCTATAATTTGGAAGTTTTGAAGAAACTTAGGCTTGAATCCGTGTGTAATGGTGATTTTGATGTTTAGGATGGTGTTTTTATGATTAGAACGAGTTCGTATCGTGTTTTGGGGTATGTTGGTGGTTTTCGTTGGGGTCCCGGGGGCCTCGGGGTGAATCCAGACCATCATCCGGCACTTGGAAGCAAGAAATGGTCTGCTGTAAATTGCAGATCACTGGGCGAAATTTAAGCCTTCGCGTTCGCGAGGGCTATGCCGCGTTCGCGTAGGCTGGGGCCGGGTGACCATCGCGTTCGCGAGGGATGGTAACGCGTTCGCGTATAAGAGAGTTGGAACGCATCGCGTTCGCGTGGAGTCAGGCCGCGATCGCGAAGAAGGATTAGGCGAAGCCATGCGTTCACGTGAAGGACTACGCGTTCGCGTAGAGGAAAAGTCCGGAGGCTGGGAAGTTGACCTTCACGGACGCGTGAAAGAGTGTCGCGTTCGCGATGAAGAAGAGGGTTAAGGCATCGTGTTCACGTGAGAGGCGTCGCGAACGCGATGAAGGAATTGGCCAGGCAGTGAGTTTAACTGCAGAACAGAGGGCTTACGGGTTCATATACCCAAAACACCATTTTTGAGCCCTAGAGAGAAGAAATCACAGGAAAACGCTGGGAAATCATCGGATATTCATCGGAGGTAAGTTTCTTGACTAAAAAACATCATTTTATGGTAGAATTAACATCAATCTTCATGAATTTGGGTAGAAATTGTGAAGGATTGTGGCCTAGATATTGAAAACGAAAATTTGGGTTTTGAAAGGCCAATCGAACTCCGATTTTGGTAAATTTTATATGTATGGACTCGTGGCGAGACGAGGATTCTGGAAATATGAGTTTCGAAATTTTTCGAGATGTGGGCCCGGGGCTCGGGTTTTGCAAATTTTCTGATTTTTGATATTTTTCGAGTTCTTTCGATTGGGTGATGTTCCATTAGCCTATTTTGATATATTTGTGCTGATTTGTACTAGTTTTGACGTGCGTGGATGCCGGTTCGAGGAGCTAAGGCATCGTGGGCATGAGCTTTCGTCGGTTCGAGGTGGGTAATACTTGTATATGATGTCCCGAGGGTTAGTAAACCCCGAACTTGCACATCTTAGTGCTGTGTTGAGGTGACTTGCATGCCGGATAACGGGCGTGGGGTAGAGAACCATTGGGTATTGTGACTTGGTCCGTCCCGCGTAATAAATAATAACACCTAATTGTTGAAATGAATTGGACTAATTATCATGTTTGGGCTTCGTGCCAATTATTTAAGTCCTTCAGGGATTGGTATCACTGTTTTGTTAACACTGTGCTTTTTTAATTCTAAATTTAAGTTTTAAAATGGTATTTTTGCTATTCAGCATTTTTATAAGGTTATGAAAAACTTGAACAAGGTCTTAATAACATTTTTAGCTGTGAGCTAATATGATATTGTTGCCGTAGGGCTTTCTTGATTATTTGTTAGACTGATTGGGGCCGAGGGCCATATGTTAGGGCATGACATTTTATGTGAGCATATACATACACATGCATGGATCGGACTGCACGCCGCAGTGGTATACGGATCGGGCTGCGCGCCACAGCAGGTGTGATATTAATATTATGCTTGGGTTGTAGGAGCCCATCCGAAGTCTGAACCCCCACAGTGAGCACGAGTACCCAAATTAGATCGGGCTACACGCCGTAGCGGTCATATGCATTGCATGACATACATACATTGGTTTACGTGTACTACGTGGCATAACATTCAGCACTCATACATTACCTGGCACACATGCATTAGTTGCCTTATTGACCAGATCTCCTGGTGTAAATTGATAAGGAGTGCTGAGCCCGATGGGCTGATTTGAGTGCGGACTTGCCCTGCTTGAGATTGTATCCAGGTATTGGTATATTATTATGAAAGAAAGTAGCTAAAATTGAGATTTCTAAATAATCTACTCACATATGCTTTAAAGGAATAAAAAGATAGTTCTGTATTGTGTATCATGAGATAGTGCCTATCGTGGTTTTCTTCCCTTCAGCATTATTTACTTTTATTATTGCTGAGTTGGAAGTACTCACACCCGACTCCCTGCACCTTGTGTGCAGATCCAGGTACATCACACTGGAGCTGATTCTATTGCGGCTCGGGAGTGCTTTTGGACAATCGAGGTAGTTGCCAGCGTTCGCAGGACCTGATTCTCCAGTTTGTCTGTATTTTTGTTCTAAGCATCCCACACTTGTGCACAGTTATATTCACTATTTACACTTTGTATACTCTGTAGAGGCTCATGACTCTTAACCCTTCGGTCTATGGGAGTTGGCACATGTTGGGACTTCGTTCCCCGTTTTTAATATATCTATCACTGTTGTGCTTAAATTGGATAAAGTGAGCTTGTGGCTCCGTGGTTATTGTTGATTGGTCGGGCTGGCCTAGCAGTGTGCTGGGCATCATCACGACCGGATTTGGGGTCGTGACAGCCATATTGTTGGGCGGCCTCATACCTACTGCATTGTATTGTGGCTGGGGGGCCTGTACTGCTGTGGAGCCTGCTGACCCCAATTCTGGTTTCCTGTCGCTACCCTCCATAATTTGCCACGTAGTTCATGTCTTTATGGTGATGATGATGTTCCTGGTCTACAGCCTATGGATTACCTATGAGTTGGCTAATGCAAGATGTGGATAAACCCCCATTGGTAGTATCTACAATATGAACCTGCTGCTTTACCCAGATTCTTCCACCTTTTTCATCAGGATGCTCATTTGTGTCAATAAAGTAGCCATGTTCTCCTCCATAGCATTGGAAGGATTCAGAGGTACAGAGTGTACCACTGGAGTGATAGGAGCATTCCTGGTTGTCCACCCGGAGTTCCGAGCCATCTTGTCAAGCAAATTTTGGCCTTCTCTCCAGGTCTTGCTCACAAAAGCCCCACCTGCTGAGGCATCTACTATATTCTTCATGCTGTCCGAGATCCCTATGTAGAACCTTTGACCCAACATCTATTCGAGAACCCCATGGCGAGGACACATAACTATCATACCCTTGAATCTTTCCTAAGTCTCATGCAATGTCTCCATCGGTTTTTGCTTGAAGCTCACAATCTCATCAATTTGCTGAGCTGTTTTGTTAGGTGGATGAAACTTGTTGTGGAATTGCTCGACTAACTCATCCCATGTTGCTATAGAGTTAATGGGAAGTGAGTTGAGCCATACTTGTGCAGCCCCCGTAACTGAGAATGGAAACAGCAATGGCCTGATTGCCTCAGGTGTCACATTTGGCTGCCTTTGCGTCTTGCATATAAAAAGAAAATTCTTCAGGTGCTGCTGTGGATCTTCAACCTGAGTCCCAGAAAATAGTCCCCTATTTTGCAACAAGTGCAGCATGTTGTTAGCGATCTGGAATGATTCAGCTTGAATGGTTGACACAATGATGGCAGTTGCCAAATTATCAGCAGTTGGTTGTGCCCAGTCAAACAGATCACCCTCATGCGCCTCCTACGCCTCTTGTACATTCAACCAGCTTGCTGGTTTGGGTCGTTTACGTCCCCCGTGTCAAAATCTAGTTTCAGTGGTTGTTGAGATTGTTGAAGTTGTCTGATTGCCCTGTTTCATGACAAAAAGGTGTGTCGATTAATGAAATCAGAAGCAGTTAATCCTATAGTTCAAGCTTATGACTGCAGGTTGAGTTCTACTAAAGAAGTAACTGCTATGACAGCTGAAGCAGAATCGACTAGCTAATGCACCAAAACAATTAGGAAAAAAGGCAGATGGTGATGGTGTTAATATGGTGCAAAGGCAAAAAATTATTAGGTTGTGGTAACTAATCCAGATGCTACTGATCGAACAAGAACAACTATCAAATTTGGACAGCAGCAAATTGAGGTAACTAATCTAGTTTTGGATACAGGGCAACAACTATAAAGATACAAGTATAAAAAACAACTACAAAGATACAACTATAAATAACAACTATGCAGGCCAACAATTATAAAGATACAACTATAAATAGCAACTATAAAGATACAAGGAGAAAGATGAAATTTTACCTCTCAAATGGGTACATCCATCGATATTGCACCGGACCTGCTATCCTTGCTTCATAAGCAAGATGCACGGGGAGATGCTCCATTGAATCAAAGAAGCTGGGAGGGAATATACGCTCCAATTTACAAAGAATTTCAGGTATTTCTTGTTCAAGTCTAACCATATCCTCTTCCCGAATTGCTGTTGAAGTGAGATCCCTAAAGAATAGACTCATCTCAGTAAGTGGTTCCCAAACTTTTTGTGGTAATAGCTCATGAAACGCAATAGGGACCAATCTTTGCATGAATACATGACAATCGTGGCTTTTCATACCAAATAATTTATGTTTTTTCATGTCCACACACCTTTCCATATTTGAGACATATCCATCTGGTTATTTCAGATTCTCCACCCATTCACACAACACTTTTTTCGACTTCTTGTCTAGTGTATAACAAGCTTTCGGATATTCATCACCAACATCATGTAATTCAGGGTGTCGGCAGAACTCTTTCAAGTCTTCTCTAGATTTGGCATTATCTTTTGTTTTACCATCTACGTCCAACACTGTATTGAACACATTCTCGAAAACGTTTTTCTCGATGTGCATAATATCTAGATTGTGTCGGATCAGATTTATACTCCAATACGGCAAATCCCAAAATATGCTTCTTTCCTTCCAACCCGAAAACTTACTAATTTTGCCATTAACAATATCAGCCCCAAGCTCTGTCACCTTTTTCAACCCCAATTCATTTATCTCCTTCAATATATCATCACCTGACGATATCGGAGGAGGATGCATTCTAACCACTTTATTCTTTCTAAATGAATTTCTGTTATTTCTGTATGGATGATCCAGTGGTAGGAACTTATGATGATTGTCAAACCATGACTGTTTTCCACCTTTAGTCAAAGTAAAAGCATCTGTATTCTCCATACAATATGGACATGCCAGCCTACCTGCAGTACCCCATCCAGACAACATCGAATATGCAGGAAAATCACTTATTGTCCACATCAAAGCATCTTGCATGTTAAAATTTTGTTTCTTAGAGATATCATATGTGTCCACACCTATACTCCACAATTGTTTTAGTTCTGCAATCAAAGGCTGTAAGAAAACATCAAGCTTTTGCTTAGGGTTCTTCGGTCCAGGAACTATATCCGACAAAAACAAATAGGACTCATTTCATACACATCCAAGGCGGCAAGTTGTATGGTGTCACAACTATTGGCCAAGATGAATACTGTTGGCCTGTTTGTCCAAATGGTTGAAAACCATATGTGCATAGCCCCAACCTGACATTACGACTTTCAGCTGCAAAAGATGGATGCATCTTATCAAAGTGTTTCCATGCGGGCGCATCTGAACAGTGATGCATCACACCTTCCTCAACTTCATGCTCGGCATGCCATCGCATATGTGCAGCAGTCATGTCGGAAGCATATAACCGTTGTAACCGTGGAGTGAGGGGAAAGTAGTACATATGTTTGAATGGTACAAGATTTCTCTTTGAATTCGATATTTGCCTAGTAGGCTTGTACCTGGGATGGCGATAAAACTTGCAATGGCTAAGTTCACTGTCTTCTCCCCAATAAATCATACAGGCATTTATACAACTGTGAATTTTTTCTACTAGCATGTTCATTCCTTGCATTAACTTCTTAGTTTCATAGAAATTATTTGGCATTAGGTTATCCTGAGGAATCATCTCATTCACATATTGACAGATGTCATCAAAACATCTATCAGATAGATGGTGTTAAGACTTGATGTGCATTAAACGTGCAACAGTTGACAATTGAGAATGTGTTTCACATCCAGGCCATACCTCTTGATTTGCAGAATCTAGCATATCATAAAATTTCTGCGCATCAGGATTTGGTAATTCATCCCTATCAATCGGATCGAATGAGGGGCCAGCAGCATCAAGGATCATTCTGTGATATGAAGTAGGTGATCTAGGCTCAGCAGATGCATCCACATTTACCGATTCGGTATTCAAAGACTGATCCCAATTTCGAATCTCTTCATGTTGATTTATATTTCTTGTAACCTCATTTTCTCCATGCAAGTACCATATATGATATCCAGGTACAAAGTCATCGCGCAATAAATCTTCATGGACAGTAAGAACATCTTCAAAATTTCTGTTCTGACACTTTTTCCGGTTACATGGACACCTTAGTCTCTCACCATCCATCCCTTCACGATGATTCTTTGCAAACTCAATAAATTGCTCAACATCTCTTATGAATTCTGGATTATACAAACCTCACTTTAACCTTCTGTACATCCACTCGCGACTTAAAGTTATTTTTCAAAATAAACTTTCTTTCCTGATAATATAAAAGAATTACAGTAGCATTATTGATTTCTAAAAATTGTTAGATAGTAGTACAAAAAAGAGTACTAATAATCAAATTAGGCCTCAAATTCCAATTATAATGAGAAAAAGCTTTCAAGATATCTACAATATACTAGATAAATTAGAATGATAAAAAATACTTACCACTTACCCGCCCAATATTGAATTGTGGAATTGAGAAGCTTCCAAATTCTAGCTTGTGCGAGACTGCTGTGAGATTATGTATCAGTTGGAAAGATAATGAAAAGAATTAGCCATATTGGTGATCGTGGGTACAGTCAACAAGCTAAAACGGCGCCAGTTCTCTGTAATTTTAGGAGAGTGGGGAAGGTAGTAGCTAGCTGGCGGTATCGTCTATGCTGCTAGCTCAAATATTTGGATAATTTAAAATTAATTAGGTGATACACTCTATATAATTTGTTATGTAATTACTTTAATTTGATGTTTAATTAGTAGTGTAGGCCATTAATATATATATATATATATATATATATATATATATATATATATATATATATATATATATATATATAGTAGAATAATCAGAAGAACACAAAAATTGTCGGATATGTCCTTCACGTTTTACAAAAAATGGCTGCAAGTACCAGTACTTATGGGTATTTATGTCAATTCATGTTTAAGAGTCCAACTCCTACTTAACATTGTACAACACCACCTAAGCATGAACTAACAATAAATTAAATAAAATGTCAAAGATGTCCTTTTGGTCAGCAGCCAGGACAACCCTAAGCTCCTTAAACTCCCTTTTATTAATGGTAGATATATATATATATATATATATATATATATATATATATATATATATATATATATATATATATATATATATATTCCTTTACTCTTATTTTCTGTCTTTTAATTTGTTTGCTTAGAATTATTTAAAAAATCTTAATTGTTAGAAATTTAAAATCAATAAAATCTCCAAATATTAATTTTTGAGTTCCATAATTTTATTTTTGATTCATAATTAAACTATGTTAATACTAATTAACTAATCACATGAATTATACATATATCTTTTGGTTATTATATTATCATATAAATTAATAAATTTTAATTGCACCAAACTATTTAATTCGTACAAAATAATAAAATTTTAATTGCACCATTGTTTGAATTATTAAATATAAACTAGGTCCAACATAATTTATAGCTAATTATTTAATGTTCGAATATGCAATGAAATTATTACTAATTAATATTAGAACTAGTATTATTACCCATGCTGATGTGCGTACACTAATCATGTCAAATGTTAGAGTTATTTAAATAATCTTAAATTTAAATAATATTCTTGATAAATATAGATAATCATTGGAATAATATTTGAGTTATTTGAATTATATATGTAAAGAACATTAAAATTTAAACTTTCTAAATAATCATAGATAATCGTTATAATAATTAATAAGGCACACTGCATGAAAAAAGACGAACGTTTTCTCAAATATCATAGCGATATATAAATGGAAAGTGGGGCTGGGGGACTATCTGTATTGGGAAAAAGTTTTTTTTATGAAGTGGCAAGACACGTGGAATATTCAAAAGGTTATTATTCCGAAAGAGGATACGAGGAGACAAATTAGACACGTGACAAAATTCAACTACGAGTCACGTATCTGTTTAAAGCTGGGTTGGAACGTAATTCTAAAGACAAAGGATACCAAGATCAAATAGATAAGAGTTCCGTATCAACTCAAGACATTCAAAGGAAACAGGTTAAAGAGCATTTAAAGCATGGACCTGGAGACGGAAAACAGTCTAAATTCAATCATTAAAAACCCGCAAATACGTTGAAGAATTATCATTTAATAAGAATGATTATGTAACGACATATTAAATGTTATTTATTATTCATAATATTATTTCATTAAAACCTAGGTTTCATTCTTCTACCTAGAGTCAACTATAAAAGGAGGAAGTTATACCAATTGCTGTAGGGACGATCAACTGTTGAAAGACTACTGAAATACAATTTTTCTTTACTCTTCATTCTATTTATTGAAACCCTATTACATTCCAAAATTCTTTCATATACACGAGCGTCCTCCTACATTGTCCCCTAGTACAGCATACTTAAGAAAGCGGTTTCCAGGGTCAACCTGTTTAACTGCATGCCAGACCACTAAGTGATGAGACCGTGCAAACAAAGGCAACGAGGAGAGCTAGTCGGAACTGGACAATGGGTGGGTGTCCAACAAACATTCCTTAGCTAAGAAGGATTCATTCACTGCAGCTTCTCTTACTAGCAGATGAAACTAGCAACATCACATCATATAGAATATCGATTGACAAACATTCAAGTCTTATAGTTTATGTTGATGATCTCATTGTTTCCGCAAGCGCATCCTTCATTTCCAAGCTTTATTTCTATCGTAATTTTTCCATCTGGGCGCCGGTCTCTTGATTCTCAGTATAACCCGATTTTTCTATTATTTTCTGGTTTTAATCGAAGTTCCATATTTTGGTTAAACACACGGGACCTCAACCAAAAATATAAACCCACTCTAAAACATCACACGAACTTGTTCTAATCATAAAAACACATCCTTAAACACAAAAATTACCAAATTACCTCAAATTCAAGTCTAATTTTTCTTAGAACTTCCAAAACCTACTATCAATCAAAAACCCGACAAAACGATGTCAGAATGACCTTAAAATTTGTTGACATATCCAAAATTACCTAACAAAGCTACGGCAACTCCGATCCCCAGATCAAAATCTCACCTATCAGCCGATTCCGCCGAAATTCCAACTTAGCCAATTGAAGCTTATTTCTACACCGGACCTTCAAATACAATTCCAATCGCTCCCCTAAGTCACAATCACATTCCGAAGCTAACCAAATCATCGGAATTCACATCCGAGTCTTCTAACCACATAGTCAACTCCAGGTTGACTTTTCTGAAACAAACTCCATTCTAAGAGGTTGTATGCCTTATTTTCAATCAGATTCAATCCAAATTCACCTGATAGAACTCTAATACTGACATAGAACATGAAAAAATATAATAAGAGAAAAACGGGGCGGTAACTTTCGTGACGACGGGCGGGTCGTCACATTTCTCTATTTGATGTTTGCGTAGCAAAGTTGCTTAATTTAATTATTTTTTATTAATTTAAATTATGCATTATATATGGTTATATAGGTTTAGGTATATGACATACTAATCTTTTAAAGGCAAAGCAACTTAAGATTTTTGACCGTAAAAGCAGTTTTGGAAGGTTATGCATTACTTATATAACTTAATTAGAAATTCCAATATCTTATGATTGATAATATACAAAATAATTTAATGTTATTTGAAAGTTATTGATATGGAGAGATTTGTTCTTTGTTTAGTAGTACCGACTATTAGTTGTCTTGAATTATTAGTTAAATGTTAAATTATAGTTGATAAAATTAATAATTTTAAAAAATAATACTCAAAAATAATATTGATAATTTTAAAATAATAAATATATTCATAGAAATCGAATAAAAGTCTGATATAATTTTTTTGGTACTTAATTATTAAGATAATATGATTTTTAATTTATACATGATTTTGTTAAAATGTATATGATTTGATTATATATATATATACTCGAACAATTCAGATCGACATCATATATACTTTAATATATTCTTTAATTAATTAATAATGTAAGTATCGTGAGTAATATTAACAATTAATTTCAATCTATTAATAAATTACAAAACAAAATCCTTATCTATTAATAAAGTTTTCAAACCGATTAAATATCAGTTGGCAAGTATACTAACAGATACCATTCGGTTGGTAATTTACCAACGCTTTTTAAAGTACTTGGTAAAATTAGCAACAAAATCCTTCTATTGGTAAATAATTGGTTGGTAATTCATTACTACTAATATGTTAATAAATAATACTTTATTTTTTCCACCATATTTAACAACGAATATATACTCTGTTGGTAATATTACCAACGAAAAATATTTGTTGGTAACATTTGAGTTGGTAATCCGTTAGTAAGCAGTTGCTATATTTGCCGCCTATTTTTCCCGCCATATTTACCAACTAAATTATTTGGTTAGTAAAATTTTGGTTGGCAATTCGTTAGGAATCTATTACAAAATTTTGAATAATATTTTGTTAGCAATCTGTTGCTAATATACTAACAAATTCGGGGCGTTGGTAAAATGAGTTAGCAATTGGGGTTTTTTTTGTAGTGAAACTGGGTAATCACTTTATGTACTATTAGCGTGCGTGATATTGTGTGACGATATGAAGTATTTGTTTTGCAGACCCAAGTGCTCAAAGCATATACAGAGGGCCGACATTCAGTCTCATACTCAGATTTGGTCTGAGTTGACTAGCGGGAAATTCAATATTGTTCATGGTGGCGGTTATAGTAGTGAAGTGGAAGAAAAATTTAATGGTGGAAAAACAAATAGAGGGGAGTAGTAAAATGGGTTAGGAGCGTTGAGGTGATGCCACATGGCATCCACCTTGTCAAATATCAATGCCACATAAGATTGGATTTCCACCTTGAACAAACGTAAGTCAAGAGAGGCATATTATTTGAACTAATAATATCACAAAAGATATATACTTGAACCCAAAGTATAACGAGATATATATCTAAAAAAAAAAAAATTCATAGAAAAAAATCTGCTACATCTAGGATTAGGGTGGGAATTGTAACGAGCGCTTACTAGTGCAGGAATATTCTAAGTGAAGTAGCGTCAATTAAAATTCCTGAGAAATTAGTATGTCTATTTTAAGAATAAACAAAACGAGATAAGAAAAACAATCCCATGTCTAATGTTCGATCAATTTTCTGCCAACTGAAAAACTCTCACCACATGGCTTCTGGAACGAAAGACCATGCTGATCGTGGCCATCCCTAATATAGTGTTTGATCAAATTTACTCTCTCTTATGGTGAATATAAACCAAAGTAAACAGTAATATAAAATATGTTTAAAGATGACAAAACAGAGCGTCCGGAAGATCAAATTGGTGCAAAGACTCCAAGTTTTATTAACATAATTCTTTTTGCTCCTAAGAAAATGACTTTGTTCAATATTTTAAATAAGAATGCATAACTTTTTTAGGATATGGTGAAGATAAAAAAAATATTAGAGACATAAGGGTTCAAAATGCGACCATGACAGTAAATTAGTTACTGATTTCTCTTTTGCGAAGAAAAATTGATCTTCGGTTGTCACTAAAATGGGTTAGAGTGAGACACTCTAGCTTCTCTCTAAAAACGACTCCCTCTTCTTTCTCCCCAAAACCTAATAATCATTCACCAAACAAACGAAACAGCATGGAGTTACCATCCAACACCATGAATATTGATACTACTTCACTAACCAACATGCTCCTAAACCCGACCCATCCATCTTTGCCCTCAACAAGCACGAACACAATCACTGCCCAGTCCCCATCGTCTTCAATAACCGAACAACAGCTCCAAGTAAAGCCATCATTCTTAACTATCCTTAACTCCAGCTCTACCGCCAATGATACAACAAATAACCTTTGCGTCCAAAATGACATTAACGTGGACCTAACAACCACTGGTGAAACTGAGAACCTTTTCCTCGATGAAGAAGAGGATATCTTCATCCCCATAACCTCTGAAGATAAGGAAAGACTACTCCAAGCAATTTGGAAGCCGAGTGAAAATATCTCCCTATAGACTTAGGATTTGACTACTACCTTATAAAATTTAACAAACAAGAAAACTACAACAAAGCTCTACATGAGGGACCTTGGTTGATAGGAAACCAATTTCTCTCCATAAGAAAATCGGAGCCTAGATTTGTAGCATCGGAAGCTTCACTAACTTACTCGGCTATTTGGGCTAGATTACCGAGCTTCCTATGGAATTTTATGACTATAAAATCCTACAAAAAATAGGGAATAAGCTAGGAGAGCTCATACGTATAGATGCATGTGATAATAGGTGAACTTGACTATATTTATGCCCTAAATAATCACGCTTTATTGTTGTTTTGATATTGTTTAATATGACAAAATGCTTTTATTAGTGTTCTTAGCGTGTTATAGGTATACATGAGCTAATAAAGACTAAAAGAGCAAGTTTTGGAGTCAAAAGACGGTGAAAAGGGCCAAAGTGTGGTACAAGTCAAGAACTTATGTTGAAAATAGCCGGGAATGTGTGATTCCGAGCTATATGGATGTTATGAAATGAATTTAAGTGATTTGGAGCTTTGAAGTCTGAGTAAAAGCTCAAGAAATTAAGCTGGGATCGAGTTCGGGGGTCAAATTTGATAGTGTTGTACAAGCGAAGAATGGATAAGGTATATTGCGCACTGTCTAGTAAAGTGGACATAACCTTTAGCTCAAAACTTCATTTTGGCTCCATAATATATGGTTGGAAAGCTAACCCAAAGGGCGATAACTTTCCTGTTTTGCGTTTTTCCAAATTCCCAACGGAACAGGGTGAAAAGTTGCAGTTCATTCGCGACCACGGATGAACCGCAGAAAAACAGGCTTGCAGAAGATTTTTGAAGATTCAGAGAACTGTTCTGTCCGCGGTTCGTCCGCGAACGTGGAAGAACCGCGGAAGGTGCCGCAAAATGTTTCCTAGTTATGTACAAATTCAGTTTTTAGCCCTAAAACCTCTATATAAACTCCTAGTTCGCCCAATAGAGGCAAGTTGTCTATTTTTCACTATTTTTGCAAGACAATTAGTAAGAGAGAACTCTCTCAACTCATTCCTTTATTTTATATCAAGTATTTATTTATGAATTCAATTATTATTCTTGTTTCTTTGAGCATGAGTAGCTAAATCCTTTTCTAAGGTTTTGATGGAACTTATTGAGTGATGAACTTATCGTTTATGTGATTACAAATTGTTAGCTAGATTTCTATTTGTTCAACTTCGTTTTCATTGTAATTAATTGGTAGAGCTCCCGATTAGCTGTGCCTATTTAGTGTGCATAACTTGGAAAAGAGTGCATATTTAGGTATATTGTTGAACAACACCACACCTAGGTTATTGGAGGAATCTATAACTTTGGGCGTAAAGACGGGGTTAGGAATAACGAAGTCTTGCTGACAGGACGGTTAAGCGTCCATTTTGTATTTTAGATGATGTGCTTATCCAAGTAGGGAAGTTCGTGTTTCCCGCCGATTTTGTGATTCTTGATTGCAAGGTGGACGAGGAAATTCCTAAAATCCTAGGAAGACCATTCCTAGCCACCGGGAGAGCTCTAATTGATTGTGAAATTGGGGAACTCAAAATGAGGTTGAATGATGAGTAGATCATATTCAATGTGAAAAAATCCATGAGGCGCCCTAGTGAGTTCGCGAATTGCTCTCTTATTGATGTGGTTGATGTGATAGTGGATACCGACGATGCAGAGTTGACCATTGAAGACTCACTTCAAGCATGCCTAATGAACATGGAAGAGGTAAATGGTGAAAGTTTAGCAGAATGGGTACTATCTCTGGAAGGCAAGGGGTTTTGGGAGAGAGAGCTTGAATTCAAGCCTCTACACTTAGAGAAAAGAGAGACCCCTCCTGCAAAACCATCCATAGAAGAGCCACCAAATCTTGATCTTAAACCACTACCATCTCATCTCAAGTATGAATTTCTATGTCCTAACTCCACTTTACTTGTTATTATCTCATCTGGTTTGCTAGATGTGCAGGCTCAAAAGCTATTACAGGTATTCAAGGAATGTAAAGTTGCCAATGGTTGGACCATGGCACACATAAAAGGGATCAGCCTTGCATACTGCATGCACAAGAATCTCCGGGAAGAGGGGCACAAACCTTTCAGGAAACGCAAAAGAAGGCTGAACCCGGATATGAAGGATAGGGTGAAAAAGAAAGTGATAAAGTGGCTAGACATGGGGTAGATCCCAGGTAAGTTTTCTCACCCTTCTGTGCTATACATGTATTATTATGCCATGAGGACATGGCATGATTTTAAGTGTGGGGTGGGAGACTTATCTTGTGTTGTATATTGTATATAGTAGATGTAGCTGTAAATTATATTAGCTGGCTTGGCCCGATGATGGACACTTGGCGACGGGTTTCTTAAGGGTCCAAGTCAGAATAAAAAAATACAAAAAAAAATCAGAAAATTTAAAAATCCAAAAATATGAGTAGAGGACTCTTCGTGATGACGGACTATTTAGGACAAGTACTCTTGAGGGAAGCAGTCCACGTAGGAATTTTCTTTCTTTTATTTTCTTTCTCTAGGTAGTGTATCACCTCCCCCTTGGGTTTTCTTTTGACCACGGTTCTTTTCCAAGGGTTTTTATTGAACCGGGTTAGGTTCATTTTTCTTTTCTTAGGATTAGAGGAAAAGGGGTAAAATGTAACCCCAAGTATGCACATTAGCAAAGCTTAATTGAACTTGAGAATGTATTTTCTAAAGCTTGACTGTAGAATTTAAATATGCCTTAAATTTGCACAATAAGTCTTGCTTGAACATTGATAGGACTTTGTAGATGAACCGGATTCCAAATGAGTTGCATGATATGTGTGTGTGAGGTTTTACTTACACTGTATGCTTTACATGATGCCTAGAACTTGCCCTGTGTTTTTGCAAGGCGAAATAGAAGTTGTTTGGTTGTAGAGATGATAGAGGCATTTCGTTGTGTAAACCCACAAACCAATAGACATGAATTCACCCGTACATAATATCCTAGTTAACCCCTTTGAGCTTAAAGCTTATTCTTTGATAACCCTTGAATGTTCATCAAATTATTATATTGTTCTACTCTACCTCCTAGAAGCACTTGTATTGGAATGAATATGCAAAAGTCTAAGTGTGCGGTGAAGGGAAATTGAAAAAGGGAAAATCAAGAAAGAATAGTAGAAAATAGTGAACTGGCAAAATAATGTAAATGTGTTGCAAAGTAATGAGAAAAAAAAAAGGAAAAAGAAATTCTGAGAAAAAGAGCTATATTAATGTATATATGAAAATTTGAAAGGTCAGTTACACCAACAAAAGAAAAGTGGGGATTCAAAGTAAATAAAGGTGAATGAATGTTTAGGAGAGACATAAGGAAGAAAACTAAAAGGGAAATTATGAAAAGGAAAAGAAAAATGCTTAGGGAGGTTAGCCACTATAACCAAAAGTATTCTACCTGTCACGTAGCCAACATTACAACCCTTAAATACCTCTTGATCTATGATTGAATAACTCGATTAGTGGAGTATTACACTGGGGGCAAGCCTATGGTGTGTCTATATGCATATGAATGTTCTTTGTTGAGAGTGAGTGAATTTTTCTGATATTTATAAGTTCCATATTCTGAATTGTTTATGTGTGGGAACTTCTCTCAATAAACTATGTGAGGGTGTGTAACTCAAGAGGAAGAAGGTAAATTTGCAAGTTTTTGGTAATAATTAGAGTAAGCAATAATGTGCTGGCATGAGAGTTTACGGTTAGGTAAGGATTGTGCATATCTTAGGTTAATCATGAAAAATAGCTTTTGTGACATAATTTGGGGGAGACATAAATAAAATTAGCCTAAAGTGTGATTAAGGTTGCTCTAGGACGAGCAAAGGTTTAAGTGTGGGGTATTGATAATAGGTGAATTTGACTATATTTATGCCCTAAATAATCACTCTTTATTATTGTTTTGATATTGTTTATGATGAAAAAATACTTTTATTAGTATTCTTAGTGTGTTATAGGTACACATGAGCTAATGAAAACTAAAAGAGCAAGTTTTGGAGTCAAAAAATGGTGAAAAAGGCCATAGTGTAGTACAAGTCAAGAACTTATGTTGAAAATAGCCGGAAGGTGTGATTACGAGCTATATGGATATTATGGAATGAATTTAAGTGATTTGGAGCTTTGAATTGTGAGTAAAAGCTCAAAGAATTAAGCCGGGATCGAGTTCGGGGGTCAAATTTGATAGTGTAGTACAAACGAAGAATGGATGAGGCATATTGTGCACTGTCTAGTAAATTGGACATAACGTTTCCCCTCAGAACTCCATTTTGGCCTTAATATATGGTTGCAAAGCTAACTCAAAGGGATACAAATTTCATGTTTTGCAATTTTCCAAATTCTCAATGGAACAGGGTGAAAAATCGCGGTTCTTTCGCGACCGCGGATGAACAGTGGAAAAATAGGCCTGCAGAAGATTTTTTAAGATTCAGAGAACTGTTCTGTCCGCGGTTCGTCCGCGACTGCGGAAGAACCGCAGAAGGTGCCGCAAAATGTTTTCCTAGTTGTGTACAAATTCATTTTTTTAGCCCTAATACCTCTATATAAACTCCTAGTTCACCCAATAGAGGCAATTTGTCTATTTTTCACTACTTTTCCACGACAATTAGTAAGAGAGAACTCTCTCAACTCATTCCTTTATTTTATATCAAGTATTTATTTATGAATTCAATTATTATTCTTGTTTCTTTGAGCATGAGTAGCTAAATCATTTTCTAAGGTTTTGATGGAACCTATTGAGTTATGAACTTATCGTTTACATGATTACAAATTGTTAGCTAGATTTTTATTTGTTCAACTTCGTTTTCATTGTAGTTAATTGGTAGAGCTCCCGATTAGCTGTGCCTATTTAGTGTGCATAACTTGGAAAAGAGTGCATATTTAGGTATATTGTTGAACAACACCACACTTATGTTATTGGAGGAATCTATAACTTTAGGCGTAAAGACGGGGTTAGGAATAACGAAATCTTTGGTGCAATCTTAAGTGAACTATTCAAATTAAAGGTAGCTAAGGTAGCTCAGGAGAGTGCACTAGTAAATTATTGAAATTGCGCGGGAGAGGGTTACGATACAAATAACGTTCATGATTGATAGAATATATTAACAATTTGTATGAGCATAACGATAAGGGATTCCATCAATAGGGGAAATCAATACCTTAGTCTTTCTCCCTATTATTTTACCCAACATTCAATTCTTTCTTTTAATCCTTTTTTAATTCTTGCAAAAGTAGTAGTTCGAAACTCACATAAACACATACTAAAAATTTTAGGAACTTGATTCGGAAGTACTCTTGGGTTGTGAAAGTTGTAATTGGTAGGTTAATTTCCTGTGGGATCGATTCTGGACTTATTAGACCAGGTTATATTGACTACGACCGTTGCTTGGACGTGAATCAATTTTGGCACCGTTGCCGGGGAATTAACGGAATTATCAATTGCCATTGACAGAACTTCAAGATTCTTGTGTATTCAGGTTCTTTCTACACTTTACATTGAATATTTTGAAGGTTGTTGATTTGGGTACTCAGG
>JASVEL010012824.1:0-53624 GCA_032618575.1 Nicotiana noctiflora
GCCTCCTCAGCCACAATATAATGTAGTAGGTACGTGGCCACCAAACAATATGGCTCCATATCCTAGACCTCAGAATTTCAGCAATCAGCAGCAGGGGTATCATCCACCTCCACCACAGCATGGGGGTAGATATGATGATGTGTTCGCAAGGTTGGAAGCTATGATGCAGTAGATAATTGTGTCAAATGCCAAAAGTAATGAAAGGATGGATGCACATGATGCAGCTATCAAGAATATGGAAGTGCAGATAGGCCAGATTGCTATGTTACTTAACAATCGTCCTCAAGGGACATTGCCTGCAGATACACAAACAAACCCAAAAGATCAAGTCCTAAAGCAGCTTATGGCAGTGACTCTGAGAAGTGGTAGAGATCTTAGTGCTGAGTAGGAAAGAGAGAGAAGCAACACACAGGCTGAGACACTCACTCCAGTTCCCATTGAACTGGATGAGTTCACCGGGTTGATAGAAGTTACAGTCCAGCCAGTTGCTGAAAATAAAGAGATGCAGCAGGGAACAGAGAAAGTAGCTGAACAGGTAGAGCAGTAGGTTGAAGAGAAAGTGATAGAAAAAGAAAAGTCGCAAGTCATTGGGAAGAAGAGGCCTCCACCACCATTTCCCCAAAGGTTGGCCAAGCACTAGAAATAAGAGCAATCCAAAAAGTTATTTGATATGCTCAAGCAAATCCAGGTAAACATTCCTTCGATTGAATCTTTAAAAGAAATGCCTGGGTATGCTAAGATGATGAAAGACTTGATGTCGCAGAAATTTGACTTCCAAGACTTGGCCACGGTGACTCTTACTCAGACTTGTAGTGCAGTGGTCTCTAGACCCATTGCTGAGAAGCTATCTGATCCAGGTAGCTTCACCATTCCATGCACTATAGGAAACTATTCCTTTGAAAAGGCATTGTGAGATTTGGGGGCAAGCATTAATCTTATGCCCTTGGTGATTTATAAAAGGCTAGGCATTAGGAGAGTCAGGCCTACCTCCATGTTATTACAGCTTGCTGACAGGACGGTTAAACGTCCATTTGGTATATTTGATGATATGCTTATCCAGGTGGGAAAGTTCGTGTTTCCCGTGGACGAGGAAATTCCTATAATCTTAGGAAGACCATTCCTAGCCACCGGGAGAGCTTTGATAGATTGTGAGACTGGAGAACTCAAGATGAGGTTGAATGATGAGGAGATCATATTCAATGTGCAAAAATCCATGAGGCGCCCTAGTGAGTGTGCGAATTGCTCTCTTATTGATGTGGTTGATGTGATAGTGGAGACAGACGATGCAGAGTTGACCATTGAAGATCCACTTCAGGCATGCCTAATGAACTTAGAATAGGTAAATGGTGAAAGTCTCGCAGAATGGGTACTATCTCTGGAAGGAAAGGGGTTTTGGGAGAGAGAGCTTGAATTTGAGTCTCTACATCTAGAGAAAAGAGAGACCCCTCCTGCAAAGCCATCCATAGAAGAGCCACCAAAGCTGAAGCTTAAACCACTACCATCTCATCTCAGGTATGAATTTCTAGGTCCTAACTCCACATTACCTGTTATTATCTCATCTGGTTTGCTAGATGTGCAGGCTCAAAAGCTTACACAGGTACTAAAAAATGCAAGACTGCCATTGGGTGGGCCATGGCAGACATAAAGGGGATCAACCCTACATACTGCATGCATAAGATTCTCCTAGAAGAGGGACACAAACCCTCCAGGAAACGCAAAAGAAGGTTGAACCCGAATATAAAGGATATAGTGAAAAAGAAAACGATAAAGTTGCTAGATACGGGGTAGGTCCCAGGTAAGTTTTCTCACACTTCTGTGTTGTACATTGATTATTATGCCATGAGGACATGGCATGGTTTTAAGTGTGGGGTGGGAAACTTATCTTGTATATATTGTATATAGTAGATGTAGATGTAAATTATATTAGCTGGCTTGGACCGATGATGGACACTTGGCGACGAGTTTCTTAAGGGTCTAAATCAGAATAAAAACACAAAACAAATCAAAAAATATGAGTAGAGGACTCTTCCTGATGACGGACTATTTGGACAAGTACTCTTGAGGGAAGTAGTCCACGTAGAAAATTCTTCTTTCTTTTATTTTCTTTTTCTAGGTAGTGTAGCACCTCCCCCTTGGTTTTTCTTTTGACCACGGTTCTTTTACAATGGTTTTTATTGAATCGGGTTAGGAAGATTTTTCTTTTTTAGGTTTAGAGGGCAAAGGTTGACATGTAACCCCAAGTATGCACATTAGCAAAACTTAATTGAACTTGAGAATGTATTATCTAAGCTTGACTATAAATTCTAGGATATGCCTTAAATTGCACAATACAACTTGCTCGAACATTGATAGGACTTTGTAGATGAACCAGATTCTAAATGAGTTGCATGCTATGTGTGTGTGAGATTTTACTTACATTATATGTTTTACATAATACCTAGAACTTGCCCTGTGTGTTTGCAAAGCGAAATAGAAGTTGTTTGGTTGTAGAGATGATAGAAGCATTTTTTTGTGTAACCCCATAAATCAATAAGACATGAATTCACATGTACATAATATCCTAGTTAACCCCTTTGTGCTTAAAACATATTCTTTGATAACCCTTGAATGTTCATGAAAAATCAAAATCTTTTATTGTTCTACTTTACCTCCTAGAAGCACTTGTGTTGTAATGAATATGCAAAAGTCTAAGTGTGGGGTGAAGGGAAGTTGAAAAAGGGAAAATCAAGAATGAATAGTAGAAAAAGGTGAACTGGCAAAATTATGTAAATGCGTTGCAAAGCAATGATAAAAAAAAGCTATATCAATGTATATATGTAAAGTAGAAAGGCAGTTGCACCAACAAAAGAAAATTAGGGATTGAAAGCAAATAAAAGTGAAGGAATGTTTAGGGGAGACATAAGGAAGAAAAATAAAAGGGAAGTTGTGAAAAAGAAAGAAAAGTGCTTGGGGGGTTAGCCACTATACTCAAAAGTATCCTACCCATCCCGTAGCCAACATTACAACCCTTAAAGACCTCTTGATCTATGATTGAATAACTCGATTAGTGGAGTATTACACTAGGGGCAAGCCTATGGTGTATCTGTATGCTTATGAATGTTCTTTGTTGAGAGTGAGTGAATCTTTCCTATATCTATAAGTTCCATGTTCTAAATTGTTTATGTGTGGGAACTTCTCTCAAGAAATTGTGTGAGGGCATGTAACTCAAGAAGGAAAAGGTAAATTTGCAAGTCTGTGATAATAACTAGAGTAAGCAATAATGTGCTGGCATTTGAGTTTACGATTCATGTCTTAGGTTAATCATGAAAGATAGCTTTTGTAATATATTTTGGGGGAGACATTGATAAAATTGGCCTAAAGTGTGATTAAGGTTGCTCGAGAACGAGCAAGGTTTAAGTGTGGGGCATTGATAATAGGTGAATTTGACTATATTTATGCCCTAAATAGTCACGCTTTATTATTGTTTTGATATTGTTTATGATGACAAAATGCATTTATTTGTGTTTTTAGTGTGTTATAGGTACACATGAGCTAATAATGACTAAAAGAGCAAGTTTTGGAGTCAAAAGATGGTAAAAAAGGCCATACTGTGGTACAAATCAAGAAATTATGTTGAAAATAGCCGGGAAGGCGTGATTTCGAGCTATATAGATGTTATGGAATAAATTTAAGTGATTTGAAGCTTTAAAGTCTGAGTAAAAGCACAAGGAATCAAGCTGGGATCGTGTTCGGGGGTCAAATTCGATAGTTGAGTACAAGCGAAGAATCGATGAGGCATATTGCGCACAGTCAAGTAAATTGGATATAACCTTTCGCTCAGAACCCCATTTTGGCTCCATAATATACGGTTGGAAAGTTAAATCAAAGGGCTACAACTTTCATGTTTTGCGTTTGTCCAAATTCCAAACAGAACAGGGTAAAAACTCGCGGTTCATTCGCGACCGCGAATGAACCGTGAAAAAAGAGGTCTGGCGAAGATTTTTGAACTTCAGAGGGCTTGACTGTTCGCGGTCCATTCGCGACCGCAAACGAACCGTGAACGCTGCCAATAATTTGAAGGTTAACTTTGTCAAAACTCGAATTTTGTGACCTAAACCCTCTTTATAATCCTAGATTTCGCCCAAGAGAGGCAAGCATTGTATTATTGCCTACTTTTGCAAGATTATTAGTAAGAGAGAACTCTCTCAGCTTATTTATTTCTTTTATATTAATTCTTTGATTATGAATTCCATTATTATTCTTGTCTCTTTGATTATGAGTAGCTAATTTCTTATCTAAGGTTTTGATGGAACCTATTGAGTGATGAACTTCTCGTTTATGTGATTACAAATTGTTAGCTAGATTTCTATTTGTTCAACTTCGTTCTTGTTGTAGTTAATTGGTAGAGCTCCCAATTAACCGTGCCTATTTAATGTGCATAACTTGGAAAATAGTGCATATGTAGATATATTGTTAAACAACACCACACCTAGGTTATTGGAGGAATCTATAACTTTAGGCGTAAAGGCGGGATTAGGAATAACAAAGCATTGGGTGCAATCTTAAGTGAACTATTCAAATTAAAGCTAGCTAGGGTTTCTCGGGAGAGTGCACTAGTAAATTATTGTAGTTGCGCTGGAGAGAATTACGATAAAAATAGCTTTCATGATTGATAGAATATATTGACAATTTGTATGAGTATAAATAGAAGGGATTCCAGCAATAGGGGAAATCAATACCTTAGTCTTTCTCTACAATCTTTACCCAATATTCAATTCTTTCTTTTAAGTATTTTAATTCTTGCAAAAGTTAGTTGTTAGAAAATCTCCACAAAAATATACTCAAAGTTTGGGAACGTGCTTCAGAAGTGTTCTTGGGTTGTGAAAGTTGCAGTTGGTAGGTTAATTCCCTGTGGGATCGATTCTGGACTTATTTGACCAGGTTATATTGACTACGACCGCTGCTTGGACGTGAATCAATTTTGGCCGGTGTCGGATTTTGCTATTTTTGGAAGAATGATGGGAGTTTCATTTCTAGGCTATGGGATTGTGTTATTGAGCCCTAATTGATGTTATTGAATTAAAATTGACTAGATACCATTGTTTCGGAGTCGGATTCTAGAGGAAAGGCGGTGCTAGAGGATTGATTCCTATTTTCGGACCGAGGTAAGTGTTTGATCTAATCCTGGCTTGAGGGAATAGGACTAGAGTATTATTGCTTGCTATTTGCTAAATGATCGAGTGCGGTGTATAGGAATGATGACGAGTATGTATACACTGGCGTCTAGCGTGACCGTGAGTCTTATTTGTACTTGCTTTTGGGTATATTTTGAGAATCATTCCTAGTAAATGATGAATTCAACATGATGAGTTAGTTGAGGAATTATTTATGAAACATGAGATTTCTTGGAGGTTTGGCTCAAATGGGCTGACTTTTATGAAGTCAAAATTGTAAGTTTTATAAAGAAATGTGATTTAATCCCTTGTCGGGACGTGTAGATTATGATTGTTGTTGCTCCCTTATTCGGTTGAGCGTTATATGTAATTTCCACTATTGAGATGTTTGGGCTGCTAGTGGTACCCTTATTGGGTAGATCGTTATATTGCCGAGTTTTCCCTAAAGGGAAACTCTTTGAGAGAGAGGCTATATGAATCTTATATGATATTTATTGGAATCGTGTGGCACGCCGTCCACTTATATGATATTTATTGGGATCGTGTGGCACGCCTTCCACTTATATGATATTTATTGGGATCGTGTGGCACGCCGTCCACTTAGATGATATTTATTGGGATCGTGTGGCACGCCGCCCACTTATATGATATTTATCGGGATCGTGTGGTACGCCGTCCACTTATATGATATTTATTGGGATCGTGTGGCACACCGTCCACCTATATTATATTTATTTGGATCGTGTGGCATGCCGTCCACTTATATTATATTTATTGGGATCCTGTGGCATGCCATCCACCTATATTATATTTATTAGGATTGTGTGGCACGCCGTCCACTTATGAAAGTAAATAATAAGATTTGGTTTAATTCTGTCACAGATGACCTGTTCTCGTTGTTCAATATTTCTCCGAGCATGTTCCCTTTTCAGTTATATACCTTCATTTATATTACTGTTGTTCTCTCTATTGTCATAGTATCTTTATATATATCTGCACAGGTTGATTTTAGTAAGTCATGTCTAGCCTCGTCACTACTTCGCCGGGGTTAGGCTAGGCACTTACCAGCACATGGGGTCGGTTGTGCTGATGCTACACTTTATGTGCTTTTTGCATAGATCACAGCATTGGAGCAGCTTTCAGACAGCAGCAACAGTAGGATATTTTGGGAGTGTCTTCAGTCCAGGGACTCCTGAGGTAGCCTAGCTGGCGTTCGCAGGCCGAAGTCCCTATCCTCTATTTCTGTTTGTTTTTTATTGTACCAAAATAGAATTATGAATTTCCTTTCATTTCAGACATGATTGTAGTATTCTATTGTAGTCTGTGAGGTAATGACACCAGATTTTGGGTAGCGTTATGTTCAGTATTTTTCCGCGTCTTCTTTACTGGATTTAAAGTTTTTCTAAAAAGTTTAATTATATGAATATATTCTCTTGTTAAGGATTGGCTGGCCTAGCTTCGATAGTAGGCGCCATCACGACTTCCGATGCTGGGAAATCTAGGTCGTGACACAAGACTCTTTTTTTTATATTTTTTTTAAATAAATTAAACCAAAAACACACTTTTCTTTCTCTTAATTTTCTCAAAATTTCGGCAGAGTTTTGACACTACTCGGGCATTGGTTTTTTTAAAATGAGTAGTTATCTCTCTACACTACTATTTATTAATTTTCCCCTTTTATTTTTCACGATTTTCCATTATTTCCAATTTTTAGAAGCCGGTCAGTATGCAAGTCTGAAGCAAATAAATGCATAAAACAAATAGGATGCAGGAGGATGGTTTGTTTTTTTTTAATTTCAGGTTACCTGTCTTAGACGGACCCAACCCCTGTATTGAGTCCCCTCAGTCAAATGCAATATGATGCAAATAAGCGTTCCTACTAGGGATGCGGCATGAAGTCACGTTATTCTAAGTTCAAAACTTGGGTATGTGTTGTAGACTGTGTACTCGAGGGGACAACTCGAATCTAGGAGGGGGCAACGTACCGGGAACCAAAAGGCCATCCGGCTTAGTAACTTGTTCGACATCTTTCTTATTTAAGGGTATTGACACTAACAGAATAGGGAGTCTCAACCAGTAAGCACATCCATGGAGGTGAGAAAAGAAGGGTTTCGGCACAGTTAATATATACAGTTCAAATAACATCAACGGGGTTAAAGGCATATTTTGCACATTAGGCATGGAAAATGAAATAAAATCATATCAACAAAACCAAATACAACAATATGTCTAAGCTCAAATTCTAAACCCTGAATCGAAGTTCGAGGTCCTCAGCTGTCACACCTCCTTTTTACGCTATCGCACCCTCCGCGTGGGGTGTGGTAAAGGGAGTTTTTAAGAGTTTTAGAGTCACCGCTTGGGAGATTCATGGTGTCCCAAGTCAGCGATTTAATCCCAAATGGAGGAAAGGTTTCACTCTATTTAACAATCTGCGAACCAGAAATCCGGATATGGAATTTTGTTAACCCAGGAGAAGGTGTTAGGCATTCCCAAGTTCCGTGGTTCTAGCATGGTCGCTCAAACTCTCATATTTGTCTTAATTATCTCATTTTATAACATGCTTTAACTTATGTGTAAATTTTAACTTTCAGTCGCTTTTATTATTATTATTTTTAATGATAATTGCAACGTCGTGAAAACGTATCTCAAACCACGTCACATCAAATATACCCATAGTTATCGACACATTTCGACTTCATTGAGATTTGGATTTGGGTCACATAAATGTGCACCCATAGTTATGAAGGTAAAATTATTTAAAGTGCGTACCTAAAGAGACTATCGCATTATTATCTTTTGGGAAGGTCATGAAATTCGCTAAACAGCCTATCCCGAAGTCTAGATATTTTATCACAATATTTATTGAGGCCCCCACAATTTATGCATTTTATTTATTTTGCGAGGCTCGTCTCATTTTTATTTAAAAGGCAAATCTTAACGTAACTATGAGTTTTTATTTGTTTTGTCTCTAAAAGATTAAAAAAATCTTAGTTAGTTAATATTAGAATTCGGGCTTCTAGTTCAGTCCGGGTCCAAACAAAAGGAAGAACCTTTTAATTTGAACGAGCTACCTAACTCAAAACTCAAACTTATATTATTGCTTAAATTCATAATTAAACTCTATCACCCAAACCTAAATAACAGTAGCCACCAAGCTTTGATACAATCCATTGGAAAGGCAATACTTGGGCCCACTATGAGTAAACATAGGCTTAGGCGATTATAGTGCCTCAGGCCAATATTGGACCGTCAGGAGTGAGTAGAAGAACAACCCCGGAGGCTGTGATACAGGGATCGAATCCACACCACGGCAGTAATGGAGCAATTTCAAAGTAATGGAGTATTTTGAAATGATTACACCTTAACCAATTTTAATTCATGACCTGGGAACCAACGCGTGACAATATGAACATCTATTTAATCTAACACAAATTTACCATTGTAAACAGGGGTATTAGAATTTCGAAATTAAATTCTGGTTACTAACACAAGCATACATCACAAATTCCCCAACTCGATATCCAATTCAAATCATTTACTGGTTTCAAACATATAAGCTAACAAATGCACTGAAATTACTAATGATGATACTATTCTGGTTTTATCACTCCAAAGTTCATAAGTTGAGAAACAAAACGCAACCCAACAATTTGCATCAGTCTAATTATACATTCAACAGCAGTTCACAAGACATTGGTGACTGAACTTATCTAAAATACAAATCAGTAGAACAGTTAAATCGAACTTAAGCTTCAAACCTTCATGTATATATCATGCTCAATGTTTCCAGCTTACAAATTGGCAATGTTACAGTTGTGTACCTGAAGTATGAATCAATGATCAAGGAGAAAGAGTTAGGAACAACAAAGCAATTTAGCAACAATCGAAGTTTAGGCAGAAACAATACAATTAGTCCAATCCAATAATATATGAGTGACCCAAGAAAATTTGAAACCAATAAAAACTGAGAAATCCAACCAAAGCAGCTCCAAACAAACCAAATATCTTTGAAAACAAACTAGCAAACATGCAACACTTTCGACACACCAAAGCTAAAATAAAAACCAGCTAAATTAGATCCTCTTCACTCAAAACCAGTCTAGTAGACCCTTGAAATCTTATCCAGCAAGTTTGAAACTGTGAAACTTTAAATTAAACAAGAAATCCCAATGAAACAGTAACTACTTTTGTTTTTTCTTTTGATTTACTATTGTTTTCGGTTTTTGTGTATAAAACTAAGATCTAGAAGAAGGTTTTTGAGTTTTTTTATGATTTGAAATTCAAAAACAAAAGAAATGCATGACCAGATCTATGAGTGAATTTTGAGGGGAACTAGATGGATCTCCAATTTTCACTCAACTTTGTGTGCAAAATACAACATATAAAACACTATATATCTCTGACTTAGCAAGATAACAGCCAACCAGTTTTCCTTCTCTCTTAAAAAAGATGCTCTCCTGTATCTCTCAATGTTCTAACTCTCTCTCCCTTAAGTTCTGAATGTCCCCTCTATTTAAAGATCAAGCCTAACCCCTTTTTTCTTTTCAAACCTTTTCTTTACAGCATGTATCCCCCTTTCCCACATGTTTCCCTCTTTCCTTTTTCATTCTCCTCCCATGTTATCCTTTCCAGCCCATTATTAATTGTCTTGTGCCATTTTTTAATTCAAAGTTATAGGTTTCTTCTTGTTTTATCATCCCTTATGTTATTTCAAACCTTTTCAGCCCAACCCTTATTAAACAATCATAATATTTAAAAGACCCATACTACTCACTGACAGAGCACTTAGTATCAAACCAATTCCTCAAGTATTGACACCCCAAACCCCTTGAAAACCCTGAAACATCAGCTATAACCAAACAAACTCCTGAATTCTGAACTAAAACTCAACCAATATGTAGCTTAAACTTACTACTATTTAATTATCTATCAAACTTAGCAATGAGCAAATTAAGATTACACAATCCAAAACAAAGTCGATTACATGCTATTGAGATACCAGATAGAATCAGAAACAAACCCATGGTTAATTGTTATTAACAGTAAACTAACTAATGAGTGGAGCGTCAGAAACACTAATCAAATTTTACAACAAAAGATGCAAACAAAATCCAAACACGACCTAAAAAAAAGAATAAAATCAGAATTGACGAGGTTTCCACTATAAATTAGAACATTCATATTCATTGTTTAATAGATTCGTATTCAATACGGATTACTAACATATGATGGGTTCATAGTTGATACCCAAACAAATATACAATGACCTAACAACACGGGTTGAACCAGAAAACTATGAAAATAAAAAAGAAATCGAAGAAAGAGACCGGGGAAGAACAAAACGAAATCAGACAACTGAAAACAAACAAGAAAGGGACATAGAAGTACCTAAAACCGATTCGATCAGAACACAGCTCGGAATCTCTACAATTCTCCAATTTTGGTCTGCTTGGATATTATTCACGTATTATTAGTAAAAATACATGAATAAAGTCCAAATACACCTAATCCACAGGTAATACTTCCATTTGCTTATTTTGGGAATTTAGGGTTCACCATAGATTTGAAATTCGAGGACCTAGGACAACGTTAGAGGAAAAACAAGTGTGGATATGGGAGGAGGGTGGTTTAGTGGTCAGAGGGTGTAAGTTTGTAGCTGTTTAGAGGTGGCGCCGCCACCGGAGATTTTTAGGGCGGCGCTAGGGTTTTGACGATTTGAGAAGCGGGGCCGAGATTCGAAAGAAGGTGAGTACGGGGTTGGAACGAGGAGATCTAGAGTAGTCTAAGGTACAAAACTGGAGGTGTTTGGGCCACCGTAACCATCGTGACGTTATTTCTGGTGGCGGAAAGTGGCAGAGTGAGGCGGTGTTAGGTCGGGGTCTCTGAATAGGACGAGGTATTTTGTAGTTTGGGGGTGGGGGTTAAGGGTTTGTGGTTTTGGTATACTAAAATGAATGAATTAATCCAAGCCGTTGAATCACAAAAATACGATGGCTTTGATCAATTTGCAAAATGAAACAGAGTCGTTTTGGTAGTAACAGGGCTAGGACGGGGATTTGGTACCTTTCTATCATGTGAGATCAACATTTTCGATTGGTTTGAACGAGACTACGTCGTTTTGGGTTTGGGAGATCAAGGACCTGGACTGGGACATTCAAATGCTTTGGACTTAATTTGTTGGTCTAATTTTGGGCCAAATCCGAGTTTTTTTTTTTCATTTTTTCAACTTTTCTTTTTCTTCTTTCGATTTCTAATTCAACAAAATTCCTAAGTAAAAAATGTAAAAACCCAAAATTAAACACTAATAATCCTAACTTATTTATACACTTAAATCAACTTAATAAATACCAATTTAAATTTAAATAATAATTAATCACACATAATTAAATGTCAAATCACACAATTTTGACATTAAATACTGAAAAATGCACAATACTTTATTTTTATAATTTTCATTTTTCTTGTAAAGCAAACTTAATTATTCCTAGTTATAAAATTAAATCCTAAATGCAAATGCAACATATTTTTTATATCTTTTATGGATTTAACAAATAAATGTGCACAGATAAAAATGCAAACAATGAAAGAAAAATATCACAAAAAATCCACAAAATTGCAAACAATAAAAAATAATTATTTTATTTTTATTTTTGTGGGAGTAATTCACGTGAGACAAAAATCACGTGCTCACAACAATTGGTGCAACACCAGGTCTACAGTACCTTGCATATTGAAAATTTTAAGAACACTCTCAATATAGGAACATTGTAATAAAACCAATAAACCACGTGACCTATCTCTTTTATTTTCTATCCCATGAACATTAAGAGGCTTCACCAAGATCTTTCATACCAAAAGACCTAGACAAAAATTATTTGGTCTCATTCAACAAGCCAACATTATTTGTGACAAGCAGAATGTCATCAACATAGAGAACCATTATAATGAAAATACCATTAGCTATTTTTAAGATAACCACATTCATCAAGCTTATTCTACACAAATCCAAAATTTTAATAATTTTATCAAATTTCAAGTACCACTGCATGGAGGATTGTTAAGCCCATATGTGAATTTGTTAAGCTTGCATACTAGATGTTCTTTAACAGCTTCTTTAAACCCTTCAGGTTGAACCATGTAAACTTATTCAAGTAGACTCCTATTTAGGAAATAAGTTTTAACATCCATCTGATGCAATTCTAAATCACCACGATCCACAAGAGCCATCACAATTCAAATTCATTCTTGGATGAAAACAGGAGAAAACATTTCTTTATAATCAATACTTTCTTTTTTAGTGTAACCCTTAGCAACCAACCTTGCTTTATAACGGTCTATGTTTCCTTTAGAGTAACTTTTAGTTTTAAACACTCACTTGCAACAATTACGTCTAAAACCTTCAGGCAGTTCAACTAACTCCTACACTCTATTTTGTTCCATGGAGCACATTTCATCTTTCATTGCATTACGCCATTTATCAAGAAATGGAGATGAAATATCTTGAGCATACGATAAAGGATCAATCAGCTCTCCAGTATCATTAAGATTTTCAGTCATATACACGATAAAATCATCAGAAATGGTAGACCTTCTTTCTCTTTATGACCTGCGGAGTGGTTCATTGTGTACATTTTTGTTCAGGAACTATGGGATCTACGTCATTGTTCTATTGATTCTCCCCCTCATGAATAATTTGGTTTACCACCTTTTCATATATAACAGGTACATGGACAATGACTTCCTTCTCTTTCAATACAATATTCTTACCACATGAACAATCACAATCACAAAAATCATGCTCAAGAAATTTAGCATTAATAGACATAATGATTCTAGTGCCACGCCGAAGACAAAAAAACCTAAAACCTTTAGAGTGATCAACATAACCTATATATAAACAACTGGTGGTTTTAGGACCAGTTTTCTTTTTCTGTGGGTCAATAAATAAGAACTTCAGCTGGACATCCCCAAATGTCAAAATGGTTCAAGCTAGGTTTTCGGGTTATCCATAGTTCAAACGGAGTTTTCAAGACATATTTTGTAGGAACTCTATTCAGGATATAACTAGTTGTCTTTAAGGCTTCACCCCAAAGAAACTCAGGCAGGCTAGTACTTGACAACATACTTCTCACTATTTTCATGAGAGTACGATTCCATCTTTCAGTCACATCATTCTGCTCAAGAGTACTTGGCATGGTATATTGTGCTACTATCCCACATTTTTGCAAAAATAAAGCAAAAGGCCTCATACATTGATCGGACTCATCATATTTTCTATAGTACTCACCACCATGGTCAGAACTCAATATCTTAATGGACTTCCCAAGTTGTTTTTCAACTCCAGTCTTGTAAATTTAAAATTTATCAAGTGCTTCAGAATTTTCTTTTAAAGAATATATAACAGTATCTTGAAAAGTCATCAATAAAATAAATAAAATAATTATGATTGGTCAAAGTAGGTACATAAGGTCCACTAATATCAGTATGAATTATTTCTAAGAGTTCAGAGCTCCTAGTGGAACCCTTTCTCTTAACGTTGGTCATTTTACCCTTCAAACAATCCACACAAGTTTTGAAATCTTTTGATCAAGAGCAGGTAAAATATTTTCCTTTACCAATCATTCAATTCTTTCTTTATAAATATGACCAAGACGCCTATATCATAATACGTAAGACATTTTACTCATAACAAACCTTTTGTAGGCAATATTTTCAACATGCATTGCATAATAAGTTTCATTCAATACATTTGAGTGATATAGACCATCACTTAACAAGGCATCAACAACAATATGTCTGTCACGACCCCAAATCCGGTCGTGATGGCGCCTAGCACATTGCTAAGCCAGCCTGACCAATCAATAACAATAACGGGGCTAGAAGCTCTCTTTAGGCCATTTAAGCATATCAAGTCATAAGCAACAATGATATAAATATATCAAACAGGGAACCAAGTCCCAAAACATATTAACTCCCTCAGACCGAAGGGTCAAGAGTCATGAGCCTCTAAAGAACATAAGTGTAATAAGGTTTACAACCAAAGCTCAGAGCGGCAAAAAATAACAATACATAATCAAAGACAGTAGGAAGGAATATCGGGTCCTGCGGACGTCGGCAGCTACCTCGAAGTCTCCCTAGAATGGCGATAACACAAGCAGTTGCGATAGCTCTACTGCCCTCCTAATCCTGTATATCTGCACACACAAAAATGCGGGGGAGTGGGGTGAGTATATTTCAACTCAGTGATTAACAATAATAAACAACAACTAGAAGTGAGAACACCTGTACTATCACTATACAGTTCTAAGGGTAACCTCACAGGTAAGTCATCACTATAATGAATACCCCCAATATCCAGTCCACATATATGCCATCTAGGTCCCACACTGACCACATTCTCACTCATACCACTACGGTATACAGCTATCTCAATATATATGGAGACATATACATATGTCTATATCATATCAATATTTTAGTATATATATATATGAATATCCATAAGTATAATGCTGCGGCGTGCAGCCCGCTCCAATACATATACCGCTAACGCGTGCAGCCATTTAACGTTGACGGCGCTCACTAGGGGTGTGTGCAGACTTCGGAGGGGCTCCTTAGGCCCAAGCGCTATGATACAGTGGCGTGCAGCCAGGTCCACCATATATTACTGCGGCGTGCAGTCCGATCCAAATTATATATATATACATATAATATTATACTACCGCGCTCACTGGAATGTGTGCAGACTCAGACTCCGAAGGGGCTCCTACAGCCCAAGCGCAATAATACTGCGGCGTGCAGTCCGTCCCACATGTATATTACTGCGGTGTGCAGCCCGATCCAATATATATACTGCTGCGGCGTGCAGCCCGGTCCAATATAGGTATATATATATATATATATATAATACCTCGCAATGGGTCCTCGACCCTATCCTAGTCAATATAGACATGGCCTCTCAGGCTCACTCAGCTAGAATAAGGAATTACACCCTATGTCTACCTCCAAGTACACATCTAGTATTGGCTCATGATATGCTATACAGTTATAACTACGGCTGAGTTTATGTATCCAACATGATATACTACGGCTGGGTGTATGTAGCCAGCATGATTTAAGGGTCGCCTAACTCTACAGGTCCCCTAATGTTCTACAAATCGGCACAAGGCCCCAAACATGGCTATTAGCCCAACTACACATTTATAATCTCATTATCAGTCATAATACACAGAATACTATTAGTCGGGAATGACCAAGTCCAATCCCCAAATCACAATGCCACCACGCCCGTCACATGACGTGTGTCTCATCTCTACATAGCACTGTAAAGTGCAAGTACGGGGTTTCAAACCCTTAGTACATTATTTACTACCACCACTCACCTCGATCCGATATAAGCCTTAATCCGCCTTGCGCTCGCCTCGCAATTTAATCACCTTGAATGCCGAATCTGCTCAAAATCAATGAGAATACATCAATATAGGCTAATTAAACACAACCCATTCGAAATAACTCAATTTACATCAAAATTCCCAAAGTTGCCAAAACCCGAGCCCCGGGCCCACATTCCGAAAATTTACGAAATTCACATTTCTGGAACCCTCGTCTCGCCACGAGTCCATACATATAAAATGTACCAAAATCGAACTCCGGTTGCCCACTCAAATCAGTGTTTTTCTTCAATTTAGGCTTAGGGCTCAAACCCACAATTAATCTTCCATTTACAGGGAATTAACCAAGGGTTTCATGTAAAAATGATGTAATTAAGCCACAAAACTTACCTCCAACGAAACCCCGATGATTTCCCAGCAATCTCCCGTCAATTTCTTCTCTTGGAACTCAAAAATGGAGGTTTTGCAAATGAACCCGTATGTGAAATGTTTCTGGTTTTAATTCACTGCCTGGGCCGTTTACACTATGCGATCGCATCCCATCCTTGCGATCGCGTAGAACAAATGATAGCTCGAAATAATTAAGGCTATGCGATCGCACTACCTCTCCGCGATCGCATAGAACATCTCACCCAGGCTCCAAATTACTACTATGCGATCGCAAACTGACCACGCGATCGCATAGAACAATAAGCTTCTTAGGCACCCCGGATCATTTTACCCTATGCGATCGCACAAGTGACCCTGCGATCGCAGAGTGCCAGGTTCCATACCTATGCGATCGCATCTTCTATTACGCGATCGCATAGAACAACTCTGGGGCTCACTTCCACCCTTCTATGCGATCACATCTACTCTATGTGATCGCATAGAGCATCCGTCTACAACAAAACAAGCAGCCAACAAGCAGTTCAAAAATACAAGAAATGGTCCGTTTGGACCCCCGAAATCAACTCGAGGCCCCCGGGACCCCAACGAAAACCACCAACATACTCCATAACTGTAACACCCCGCCGAACACACAGCAGCGGCGATGCCGGCCGTGCCACCGAACACACAGCAGTGACACGCAGCCTAAGGAATTGTTACCCTTGGGTATAGGAGCATTCCACGCATAGCTGCAGCTACTGGGAATCGAACCTAAGACCCAAGGCTTTTCGGGGATTTTACTCCCTCACCTCTCACCAATTGAGCTGCAGCTCAATTGGTGAGCTGCAGCTCAATTGGTGAGAGGTGAGGGAGTAAAATCCCTGAAAAGCCTTGGGTCTTAGGTTCGATTCCCAGTAGCTGCAGCTATGCGTGGAATGCTCCTATACCCAAGGGTAACAATTCCTTAGGCTGCGTGTCACTGCTGTGTGTTCGGTGGCACGGCCGGCATCGCCGCTGCTGTGTGTTCGGCGGGGTGTTACAAAAAAAAAATAGGCTAAGGGTGGGAAGTTCGCATTTGCGACCAATTTCTGGAGTTTGAAAAATAAGCTAAGGGTGGGAAGTTCGCATTTGCGAACAATTGTTCGCAATTGCGACACACAGGCTAAATATGGGGAGGTTCGCATTTGCGAACTATTGTTCGCATTTGCGAACCCAGGCGGAATAGTGGCCGGTTCGCATTTGCGAACTATAGCTCGCATTTGCGAACACAGGCACAGAAGGGTCAAGTTCGCATTTGCGAACTATTGTTCGCATTTGCGAACACGGACACAATAGGGGGGGAGTTCGCATTTGCGAACTATTGTTCGCATTTGCGAACTCTGCAGAATAGTGGGGAGTTCGCATTTGTGAACTATTGTTCGCATTTGCGAACTCTGCAGACCAGTTGCAGACAGCAACTTCTAACATGAAAAATTGATCTCGTGGCCTATCCAAAGTTCACCCGAGCCCTCGGGGCTCCAAACCAAATATGCACATAACCTCAAAAACACATTATGAACTTGTTCGTGCGATCACATCGCCAATATCACTTCATTTTAATCAAATCGAGCCTCAAACTCATGATTTTCATACTTTTGATTTTTCAAAACTTCTTAACTTGGAACTCAAGGTCCAAAACATCTCAAACGACATCCAAATGTCACCAAACTTTACAGAAATCACATATATAATATTTAAGACTTGTATCGGGCGTCGGAACCAAAATACGAGCCCGATACCAAGGTCTATTAATTTATTTCCTTTAATAATTGCATCAAAAACAATTTCACATAAAAATTCATAACTTGGGCTCTAGGCCTCAGAATTCGACTCCGGACACATGTCCAAGTCCCATATTTTCCTACGGACCTCTCGGGACCATCCAATCTCGAGTCCGGATCCGTTTACCAAAAATGTTGACCGAAGTCAACCATATCAATATTAATATCATTTTTATCCAAATTTCTCATAGAATTCATATTTTCTATCACAAAATCTTTCCGGCTACATGCTCGGATCGTGCACGTAAATCGAGGCAACATAGAATGAGGTTTTCAAGACCTCAGAAGCTCTCGAAATTATTAATAAAATAAGTGATGACCCTTTGGGTCGTCACAATCTCCACCTCTAAAACAACCGTTCGTCCTCGAACGGACAAAAGAAAGAAGTACCGAGTCAGGAAACAAGTGTGGGTAACGGCTCCGCATATCAGACTCGGACTCCCAGGTCGATGCCTCAGGAGGCTGACCTCTCCACTGAACACGCACAGAAGGATAACTCTTCGACCTCAATTGTCGAACCTGCCTGTCTAGAATGGCTACCGGCTCCTCTTCGTAAGATAGATCATTGTCCAATTGGACAGTACTGAAGTCTAACACATGTGTGGGATCGCCGTGGTATCTCCGAAGCATAGATACATGAAAAACTGGATGCACGATTGATAACTATTATAATAAGCAAACTCTGCCAAAGGCAGGAATTGATCCCATCAGCATCTAAGGTGACCTGATTAGCACCTCCTCGTTGAACCGTGTCTCTAAGGTCACGTAAATAGGAATCATTATATTGTTGATCGCAGATACGCTCCAATAATGAAGAGCGAGCGATCGCACAAGCTAGTGCTCGACTAGGCTCAGAAATATCCAACCTCACAAATCGATTGGCCAAGGACTGAACATCCAAAGCAATTGGCCTCTCATTGGCTGGAATATAAACAAGACTGCCCATACTGGCTGACTTCCTACTCAAAGCGTCAGCCACCACGTTTGCTTTTTCCCTGATGATATAAAAAGGTGACATCAAAATCTTTTCGCAATACCAGCCACCTTCTCTGCCTCAAATTCAACTCTTTTTGTTTAAACAAATACTGAAGGCTCTTATGATCGGTGAATACTTCACATACTATACACCATACAAATAGTGCCTCCAGATCTTCAATGCGTGAATAATCGCCGCAAATTCTAGATCATGCACTGGGTAATTCTTTTCATGCATCTTCAACTGCCTCGAAGCATAGGCAATAACCTTGCCATCCCGCATTAACACTGCACCAAGCCCAATACGGAAAGCATCACAATAATCAGTATAAGGTCCCGTACCTGTGGGTAAAAATCAATACCGGTGCTGTGGCCATGGCTGTCTTGAGCTTTTGAAAGCCCGCCTCACATTCATCTGACCATTCAAATTGAACACCTTTCTGTGTCAATCTGGTCAGTGGGGTTGCAATAGGTGAAAACCCTTCCACGAAACGCCTGTAATAACCCGCTAATCCCAAGAAACTCCAAATCTCTGTGGCTGATGTCAGTCTAGGTCAGTCCTTGACTGCCTCAATTTTCTTCGAATCAACCTGAATACCTGCTGCCGTCACAATATGACCCAGGAATGCAACTGAACTTAGCCAAAATTCACACTTCGAAACTTTTGCATATAGTTGGCTATCTTTCAGAGTCTGCAAAGTCACTCTGAGATGTTGCGCATGCTCCTCATGACCGCAGGAGTATGTCAATATGGAAACAATGAAGACTACAACGAACAAGTCTAAATAAGGCACGAACACACTCATGCGTATGCACATATCCATGACTCTGAAGTCTGGCCATAAGAGTTGTTCTTAAATTACAACATCGTCAATTAACCCTGTTATCAAATACCTTATTCTACAAATCCCACTTTACTCAGAATGAGGTATGGTGACCTCGTGATTATTTTCCCGAATTAATGCGTCATATTTATCCTTACCTGGTGCCCGTCTCAAGGGCTAAGCTCAACGGTTTCAAAATAGAAATGGCTAAATATGAACAGAAACTATACAAGAATTGTCAAATAGTCCTAACGGGCATGACTCTTATTTACGGATGCAATACGAAAATATTAATTTCATAAAAGAAGAATTTTAAACACATAAACTCTTACTACCAGGACCCGGTCCTCATATGATATCCACCGCAGCTTGAAGCTCGGCTTAGAAATATTTCACATTATGCCAAAAATTGGAGGATCTCATCCTCAACTCTGAATCACAGTGCTTGCACATCATATCATCTGAAATTTTTCATTTCCTTTCTTTCTTCCTTTCAATAATTGTCCGTCAAAGGTAATCACGACATAAAATAAGCCCTCATACTGATAGGGAGCACAATTAACGATTAAAATTAGTTATCCCGAAAATTATATCAAAACCCACTGTAATAAGTAATATAAAGTCACTCTTAGCCTCATGGATATTTTAATGACTAACACCTAATAATAGGGATGTCTATCCTCATGTAATATCTCAACGTGAGTATTTCCCTAAGTAGATTTGATGAATACGATGCTCGCTCATGAATGGAGCATGTTAAAAGGACTCGCCTAAATTTTCTCTCAAAAACCAAATCAAATTAAGGGAAAATTATTATGTCTATAACAATCTGAATTATACGTGTGATGACCACATTTGGTGTAGTGACCTCCCTCACATCATAAAAATTATATCAATGGCGGCTGGGTCTCCACCTCTAGGATTTTCACCTCCACCTCTAACATCATAACCTCTACATCTGGCTGGCCATGTAGGATAATTATTAACTGCAATGGAGCGTGTAGCCTGAGTGCTTTCCTAAAATTGTATTTCTCCAATATTCCACATTCACAGCAATTCCTTTAAGGATCAGTTAACTTATTGCTCATGGCAATATATATTCGAACATAGTCATTGTGACCTGGTACAACCGTTCAGATCACATATACTACATATTGTAGAGAATCTCGGGGTGACGTCTTCGGAACATTTTCTTAAAACAGAGATTAGTAGATAGCGTTGCGTTGGCCGGTTTTCCCTCTTCGTAGGCTTGTCACAAACATCGACGGCCAATTTCTTCTTTTCCTATGTTGGCTTAACACTGCTGAGCTACCCCATTTACTCATATACTCTTCGTCATTCTCTGGGGGCGATTCTTACCCCATGAAAAGAACCAACCTTAATTGTGTATAAATTATTTGGAGGACCTTTCCATACCATATATATACATTCCAATAACTCATCATATTTGTCCTTCACAACTCCAACACATCGACCGGACGCCAAGGTCCGTTGAAACCCAACACGATTTATTAGGTGATCTCCTGATATAATTGCATCTTCCGTTGGGACCATAACTGGTGTGGTAAATACATTATCTTCCCACTACTTCTGTGTGCCTTCCGTAGCACAGTAAAATAAACTCCTCGCATTCGACTATTCCCACGTTCTGAAATTCCTCATAAGAACTGTCAAGCACAATCTCGTGGGTTCTCAAAAGATGCACCGCTGAAGGTGGCAGCGAAGACTTTGGTGAAACCTATCTGTCCTCCGTAAAACTTTTGAAGACATAGTTGATCTATCACCAGTCTGTGCCATTGTTCTGCTGGATAAGCGGTACGTGACTACGCCATTCGTGGGAAGACAAGAGTGGAAATTTAACTTAACACTTTGAAGAACAAATTCGCACGATAAGAAAGAACAAATGAGAGACTCTTTCCTAACTCAATAGACTCTGGAGGACAAGTACAGACGTCTCCGTACCTACCTCTCAAACTCTACTAAGCTTGTTCGTGAGTGGTGAGACCTATGTAACCTAGAGCTTTGATACCAACTTTTTTTTGTAACACCCCGCCGAACACACAGCAGCGGCGATGCCGGCCGTGCCACCGAACACACAGCAGTGACACGCAGCCTAAGGAATTGTTACCCCTGGGTATAGGAGCATTCCACGCATAGCTGCAGCTACTGGGAATCGAACCTAAGACCCAAGGCTTTTCAGGGATTTTACTCCCTCACCTCTATTGAGCTGCAGCTCAATTGGTGAGAGGTGAGGGAGTAAAATCCCCGAAAAGCCTTGGGTCTTAGGTTCGATTCCCAGTAGCTGCAGCTATGCGTGGAATGCTCCTATACCCAAGGGTAACAATTCCTTAGGCTGCGTGTCACTGCTGTGTGTTCGGTGGCACTGCCGGCATCGCCGCTGCTATGTGTTCGGCGGGATGTTACAGAGATTCATTATCCCATTGAGATTTTGAGCAGCGGCAGTGCCGGCCGTGCCACCGAACACACAGCAGTGACACGCAGCCTAAGGAATTGTTACCCTTGGGTATAGGAGCATTCCACGCATAGCTGCAGCCACTGGGAATCGAACCTAAGACCCAAGGCTTTTCAGGGATTTTACTCCCTCACCTCTCACCAATTGAGCTGTAAAATCCCTGAAAAGCCTTGGGTCTTAGGTTCGATTCCCAGTAGCTGCAGCTATGCGTGGAATGCTCCTATACCCAAGGGTAACAATTCCTTAGGCTGCGTGTCACTGCTGTGTGTTCGGTGGCACGGCCGGCACCGCCGCTGCTGTGTGTTCGACGGGGTGTTACAAAAAAGGCATAAGCTAAGGGTGGGAAGTTCGCATTTGCGAACATTTCTTCGCATTTGCGAAGCCAAGGCAAAACTGGGAAGTTCGCATTTGCGAACTATTGTTCGCAATTGCGAACACAAGCTAAATATGGGGAGGTTCGCATTTGCGAACTATTGTTCGCATTTGCGAACCAAGGCGGAATAGTGGCCAGTTCGCATTTGCGAACTATAGCTCGCATTTGCGAACACAGGCACAGAAAGGTCAAGTTCGCATTTGCGAACTATTGTTCGCATTTGCGAACACAGACACAATAGAGGGGAGTTCGCATTTGCGAACTATTGTTCGCATTTGCGAACTCTGCAGAATAGTGGGGAGTTCGCATTTGCGAACTATTGTTCGCATTTGCGAACTCTGCAGACCAGTTGCAGACAGGAACTTCTAACATGAAAAATTGATCTCGTGGCCTATCCAAAGTTCACCCGAGCCCTCGGGGCTCCAAACCAAATATGCACATAACCTCAAAAACACATTATGAACTTGTTCGTGCGATCACATCGCCAATATCACTTCATTTTAATCAAATCGAGCCTCAAACTCATGATTTTCATACTTTTGATTTTTCAAAACTTCTTAACTTGGAACTCAAGGTCCAAAACATCTCAAACGACATCCAAATGTCACCAAACTTTACAGAAATCACATATATAATATTTAAGACTTGTACCGGGCGTCGGAACCAAAATACGAGCCCGATACCAAGGTCTATTAATTTATTTCCTTTAATAATTGCATCAAAAACAATTTCACATAAAAATTCATAACTTGGGCTCTAGGCCTCGAATTCGACTCCGGACACATGTCCAAGTCCCATATTTTCCTACGGACCTCTCGGGACCATTCAATCTCGGGTCCGGATCCGTTTACCAAAAATGTTGACCGAAGTCAACCATATCAATATTAATATCATTTTTATCCAAATTTCTCATAGAATTCATATTTTCTATCACAAAATCTTTCCGGCTACATGCTCGGATCGTGCACGTAAATCGAGGCAACATAGAATGAGGTTTTCAAGACCTCAGAAGCTCTTAATTTATTAATAAAATAAGTGATGACCCTTTGGGTCGTCACAATAACACCTTTCAAAGTTGTTCAAATCTTAAAAAAACACCCTCATAAACATCAAAATCACCAATTACGTACGGATTCAAGCCTAAGTTTCCTTCCAAACTTCCGAAACCGACATTCGATCAAAAACCCGACCAAACGACATCCGAATGACCTGAAAATTTGCAGGCATATCCAAAATCACCTAACGGAGCTACTGCAACTGTCGGAATTCCATTCCGACTTCCGGATCAAAATCTCACCTACCGTTCGGATTTCGCCAAAATTCAACCTTAGCCAATTCAAGCCTATTTCTACACCGGATCTCCAAATTCAATTCCGATTGCTCTCCTAAGTCATAAATGATCCCTCGAAACTAGTCGAATCATCAGAATCCGATTCCGAGCACTCTAACTCAATAGTCAACTCTAGGTTGACTTTCCATATTCAAGTTTCCTTCAAACATGCTATTTGCTTCATTTTAAATTCAATTTACTCATAACTCACCCGATAGGTTCTAACACTGATATGAAAGCATAAAACATGTAATTTCAACATAACGGGGTGATAATTCCCATAACGACGGGCCGGGTCGTTACATTCTCCCCAACTTAAACAATCGCTCGTCCTCGAGCGTACTCAGAGTTGTACAAGAAGCAACCCAATAGCTGAATGATCTTACCAAGCATATATTCGGGCGATCATACGTCACCCTATCTCACATAAGTCCGAAAACACCATATAGTCAAAATTTCACAGACCATCTGGACCATAAAGCACATTGCACTTTCTGAAATCATAAGCCAAATGCAAATCCCATGCCTATACTCAGGATACACTCGAATCCATTGCAATAACCCACATTCACTACTCCGGGTGAGATCATATGATGTATCAACAACCCAAATCATTCGAGACGATAGTCTCTAAACACAACAACTGGCCACAATCATCAAATACTAGCTGAAAACCTCTTTCATTAGATAGGGTCTTATTCCAACACCTCCATATCCTGCCCACGGCAGCTGAAACACGCGATATACCGAACCCATCTCTCGGGTTAACCATTCGTGAATCTATTTCCCTTTTTAAAACTCATACCACGATAGGTTTCGGAGCCAAACCTCGGTTTTTACCTTTCTAACAAGCTAAGATCCAATATGCTCGTATTCATTAATGACTCCAACGGTCATTTCGATCATAACACACCACACTGGTGACATGACACCTAAGCATCGGCTTATGCCACAATGAGCACCACACAGGCTCCAATAAGAACGATCTGAACACGCTCGAATCATGACGACCGACTCACACACAAGAGCTATAATTCAAATTCCTCAATACCATCACAACACATAGCTGAAATCTTGTCTCACATCATAGAATTAGAGTACATGAATCCTCATCGAAAGGTCATAACATCACGTGGCCTTGCCACAATTCATGATTGTATCCAAACACCATTACTCATGAAGCACCTCAAGTTACCAAGCTCAAAAACGGTCAGCCACGCACCGATCTAGGTTTTGAACCCAAGCAATCAACCTCACCCACGGTGAAACAATTAACGTATGCTATTAAATCCTGAAAGGACACAACCGATGTGCCATTCGCCAAGCGATACTCAAAATGGACTTTTCCTCAGAAGCGAGGAAGTATTGTATACCAGGTAGCATATAACTAACTATATTTTCACAATATTCTGTTGCGGCGTGCAACCCGTTCCAATGACATACCTGTGGCGGCGTGCCACCCGATCCAGATACCATACATGTGGCGGCGTGCCACCCGACCCAAATACTATACCTGTGGCGGCGTGCCACCCGATCCACGTATACACCTAGCAAAGGAAATGCACATCGAGACAAGTCGCTCATCGCAACAACATATACAAAGCCTCAAGCTCGGCCACCTGCATTGCACCCGACAAAGTTCCCCAATACTGGAACTGAAACAATGGTAGATGCCTCTACACTAACATCCGCCCCTAAGGTCCAATTAACAAAGCAATGCCTACCAGCTGTCCGCTGGTCCTGGGTACAACTACTCTGTTGGAGCATACTTTGATGTTTTTCTGCTACGCAATTTGTGCCATTTTCCGACATAGTCCATATCACATTAGTCTGGACAAACTAGCCCAATGACGACCAATAAGCAATCAAGTATCATAATCCAAGTTGTCATATCAAGTGACGAGATAGCCACTAGGGCTTCCAATTTCCGATAACCGCTACACTGTGCCGATACACACGATATGCCACCGATGCGTAGGCGGGTTACGAGAACTTCTAGTCTCCAACACATACATAACACAGGAATCACAATGCCTGATTCCGTACTTCATCGTACAAATACCTAATGCACATCAAGCATCCATTCATATCACGAGGATCATTCAGAAATTTCACTACGCCATCAACGATTTAATTATTATAGTCGATCCAACAAGAGAATACCACCATACCACTGGATATCAGCAGTTTACATTACCTTGTCCTTTTTGGATCATATTCCCTGCCAAATTACTAGAATAGCTATACCATTTTCTTAAATCATCAGAAAGATCGATTATTAAATCACCTGCAGCTACCCGCGCTGCTCAATAATTTTATTGACTCCTCATATTTCATGAACTGATCTCAAAACCTTAAATATACCATTATCAACTTTCCATAACACATCATGTATACCATATCACACTAAGACAACATGGAAATTCGTATCCCTTTTCTCCGCCTCAAACATCGGCGCACTCAACTAGTCAAGGACATTTCATGATCCCATATAGAGAAAGCTCATTACCCATTCCAAGCTTTGCATACCGACAGGAAATATACTCATTTTTCAAACCTCAGTAAAACACATCATAAACTCTTTCTCCCAATTACATTGCATAAATTAAACTGCCAGGACTGAGTCCTTATACCCATATTATACCCATATCGGGTTACACGACTGCCAACACTCAAAAGCTTTATTGCACAATATCCGCAAGACTCATTACTTCAACCACATACCAGGAATTAGTCGTATTCTTTATCATACCGCTTCGGTTTATTAACAAGTTGTTCCATTTACCCAGTTTCCTTTCTGATTCATCTTTGATTTAATATTAGCCACTACCGTAGCACCATAACACATGAACTCATTCCACACGAGACTCGTACATAAGACCACACGGTCTGAGACATATAGGCCACTGAATACTCTCTCAAATTTCCCGGAAGGATCACATCCTACAATACTTTATTTTGAAGAACCTCTTGCGATTTGAATTCGTTATCATTACCTTCCAATACGGATTACATAGAATCCCATCATTCACATAATATAACACAAGTACCGATCTCTTCTAACGAAACCACCATCTTTAGCCACATGCACAATCTTAAGACACCTGATTGTTACAAGTAAAATCTTGAACACCGTAAACAATTCTCGGGCGTCAGTCATCCTTATTCAGCTGTAATTCAACTATCTTATTGAACCGAACCACTCGTTCCTTATTAGAACTCTGACACTGCAGATCATGATTACATACGGATACAATTAGCTATCTTTCTTTTCTATACACCGAACATTCTTTACCAACATAAGTTCACAACATCCTAGTATTTCTTCATATCTACGAAACACAATAACCTTTATCAAAATTTCCCAACATACTTAGAGACAGAATCAACATAGCACACAATAGTGCAATCAGTTAATCAATAGCAACCTCCCCAACTTAGCTTGGAGTCATACATCAAAGCACTTTCAACCACTCATATCATTATTACTCAAGTGATGCCGAAATGTTAATATGAGATTAAACTCAAGTCATTTACAAGCATTGACAGAGACTCCAATCATCAGAGACCTTAGCTCTTCTGCAATTCTTGCAGATATACAAGCACCACCAATAAGCCCACTCTCTTTAGGTGATGGAAATCTTTCTAAGTCCCAAATTTTCCAAAACTTTCGGCAGAGTTTCCTTTGTAAATTGGCCTATCCACCTGCCAGAGAATCACCAAACCATCCTAGCTATACTTCCACAACTCAACAAGATATCACAATGTATTTCAACAACATTAAATCTCAATACTACATGAATTATATCATCACAATTTATACTTGAACCTGCGATGTATCTGCTCAAATCATAACATATATCGAATACCATTCAATTATACATCATAATCAACCCACCTATTTTTCCTCAATCTAGTATTTCAGTACAACACCTTCTACCAGGATACACATAGCATAATCATTTTAGTCTTCCTGAGTTTAAACTTGTTCCACTACAAATAAGGCATTTTACCTTCCAATTACGAGATATGATAATTATTTCTCACGCCCATAGCTAGGGCTATATATCAAATCACAATAAGAACTGAATACCTTACAACTCTCCCATTATCAAACTGCCATTTGCACAATAAGGATCAATACCGATCGTATGAACTTCATAATACCGACTCGCAAAATTAATACCTTGGTGCTCAAGCCATAGACAAGGATCTGGCCTCAAGTCCTCCCGACTGGCCCAACATGAACTCATGGAGATTATATCTCGCCCCTCGACCATGGAATCGCAAGCCATAAGTCAATTATATTACTGAGCGCTCGATGCGTACACAGACGTGGGGAAGGAATTTCAAAATTATATCTCAAGCTAAATCAAGTGCGCACGATAAGAATTCCAAGAAATGTGAAGTGTTTCCTAAAGGTTCGCAGCCTCCCGAGGATAAGTACAAGCGTCCCCGTACCGATCCACAAGACTCTACTAACCGGCTCAAGACTCATGAGGCCTAGTAAACCTAGGCTTTGATACCAACTTGTCACGACCCCAAATCCGGTCGTGATGGCGCCTAGCACATTGCTAAGCCAGCCTGACCAATCAATAACAATAACGGGGCTAGAAGCTCTCTTTAGGCCATTTAAGCATATCAAGTCATAAGCAACAGTGATATAAATATATCAAACAGGGAACCAAGTCCCAAAACATATTAACTCCCTCAGACCGAAGGGTCAAGAGTCATGAGCCTCTAAAGAACATACGTGTAATAAGGTTTACAACCAAAGCTCAGAGCGGCAAGAAATAACAATACATAATCAAAGACAGTAGGAAGGAATATCGGGTCCTGCGGACGTCGGCAGCTACCTCGAAGTCTCCCTAGAATGGCGATAACACAAGCAGTTGCGATAGCTCTACTGCCCTCCTAATCCTGTATATCTGCACACACAAAAATGCGGGGGAGTGGGGTGAGTAGATTTCAACTCAGTGATTAACAATAATAAACAACAACTGGAAGTGAGAACACCTGTACTATCACTATACAGTTCTAAGGGTAACCTCACGGGTAAGTCATCACTATAATGAATACCCCCAATATCCAGTCCACATCTATGCCATCTAGGTCCCACACTGACCACATTCTCACTCATACCACTACGGTATACAGCTATCTCAATATATATGGAGACATATACATATGTCTATATCATATCAATATTTTAGTATATATATATATGAATATCCATAAGTATAATGCTGCGGCGTGCAGCCCGCTCCAATACATATACCGCTGCCGCGTGCAACCATTTAACGTCGACGGCGCTCGTTGGGGGTGTGTGCAGACTTCGGAGGGGCTCCTTAGGCCCAAGCGCTATGATACAGTGGCTTAGGGCTCAAACCCACAATTAATCTTCCATTTACAGGGAATTAACCAAGGGTTTCATGTAAAAATGATGTAATTAAGCCACAAAACTTACCTCCAACGAAACCCCGATGATTTCCCAGCAATCTCCCGTCAATTTCTTCTCTTGGAACTCAAAAATGGAGTTTTGGGTTAATGAACCCGTATGTGAAATGTTTCTGGTTTTAATTCACTGTCTGGGCCGTTTACACTATGCGATCGCATCCCATCCTTGCGATCGCGTAGAACAAATGATAGCTCGAAATAATTAAGGCTATGCGATCGCACTACCTCTCCGCGATCGCATAGAACATCTCACCCAGGCTCCAAATTACTACTATGCGATCGCAAACCGACCACGCGATCGCATAGAACACTAGCTTCTTAGGCACCCCGGATCATTTTACCCTATGCGTTCGCACAAGTGACCCTGCGATCGCAGAGTGCCAGGTTCCATACCTATGCGATCGCATCTCCTATTACGCGATCGCATAGAACAACTCTGGGGCTCACTTCCATCCTTCTATGCGATCGCATCTACTCTATGCGATCGCATAGAGCATCCGTCTGCAACAAAACCAACAGCCAACAGCAGTTCAAAAATACAAGAAATGGTCCGTTTGGACCCCCGAAATCAACCCGAGGCCCCCGGGACCCCAACGAAAACCACCAACATACTCCATAACACGTTTCAAACTTGTTCAAATCTTAAAAAAACACCCTCCTAAACATCAAAATCACCAATTACGTACGGATTCAAGCCTAAGTTTCGTTCCAAACTTCCGAAACCGACATTCGATCAAAAACCCGACCAAACGACGTCTGAATGACCTGAAAATTTGCAGGCATATCCAAAATCACCTAACGGAGCTACTGCAACTGTCGGAATTCCATTCCGACTTCCGGATCAAAATCTCACCTACCGTTCGGATTTCGCCAAAATTCAACCTTAGCCAATTCAAGCCTATTTCTACACCGGATCTCCAAATTCAATTCCGATTGCTCTCCTAAGTCATAAATGATCCCTCGAAACTAGTCGAATCATCAGAATATGATTCCGAGCACTCTAACTCAATAGTCAACTCTAGGTTGACTTTCCATATTCAAGTTTCCTTCAAACATGCTATTTGCTTCATTTTCAATTCAATTCACTCATAACTCACCCGATAGGTTCTAACACTGATATGAAAGTATAAAACATGTAATTTCAACATAACGGGGTGATAATTCCCATAACGACGGGCCGGGTAGTTACAATGTCAATCACATAAAAGTTTAATAATACCATTATTTTGTTAAAATGAATAACCAGCTTTGTCCAAAAGAGAAACAAAACTAATTTCCGTCTCATAGAGGGTACAAAAACAATATTTTCTAAATAGATACTAGAATTTGTTTAAAAGGTAAAATAGATGTGTAATGACCCGGCCGTTTATTTTGAGTTCTAGCACTTTGTTCACCAGTCGAAGGCCATGAACAACTTCATTTCAGGTATTATGACTTGAACGCGTGGTCAGAATAGAATTTCGAGAAATCTAGATTGGTTTAGGAAGAGAATTCTTATTTCGGAAGCTTAAAGTTGAAAGAATGAGCTAGGATTTGAATTTTGAGTAAACAACCTCGGAATCGGGATCTGAAGGTTCCAGCAGATTCATATGATGATTTCAGGCTTGGGCGTATACTCGATGCTGGTTAGGATAACATGGGAGTGTTTTGGCGCCTATTGTGGAAGTTAACATTTTCGAAGAAATTCCTTATGTTTTGCTTAACATGCATTTCAGTGTTATCGATGTCTGTTTAGGGTTTCAAGACTCTGAATATCTCCGTATAGTGATTCTAGAATTGGGGGCGAGATCGGAAGTTAATACGGAGGTCCGTAGACCATTTTGAAGCCATTTGGCTAAAGATAGAAAGTTGGAGGTTTTTGGAGAGTTTACTGGGGGGTTGACTTTTTCATATCGGGGGCCAGAATCCAATTCTGAAAGTTGGAATAGATCCATAATGTCAAATATGACTTTTTTGGAAAATTTAAGGTCAATCGAACGTGATTTGATAGGTTTAAACATCAGAAACAGAAGTTGGAATCAAAGTTCATAAAGTTTGAAATACGGTGTAATTCATGAATTAAGCATTGTTTGATATAATTTGAAGCCTTGAGCAAGTCCCTAATGTGTTTTGGAATTGGTTAGTATATTTGGTTGGATCACGGGGGCCTCGGGTGGATTCCGGATGTTTAACGGATCAATAATTAGATAATTTGGAAGAGCTGAGTTTGTTGGTATCTGGCATTTCTGCTTCTGTGGAAATAAGGCTGCAGAAGCGGCCCCGTAAAAGCAAAAAGAAGAACCACAGAAATGGACAAGGGCGGGAAAGGAAGGACCGCAGAAGCGGCCCATGATCCACTGATGCAGAACTGTAGAAGCGATAAGGATAACCGCAGAAGCGACAAGCGATCCGCAGAAGCGAAACCGCGGAAATGGGAAAAGTCATCGCAGAAGCAAAAATGGGCCAATCCCAGGACCGCAAAAGCGGCCAAGAATCCGCATAAGCAGAACCGCATAGGTGGTTCAAATTCCGCAAAAAAGGAATTTGCTGAAGGCAGGAGGGTTATTTTAAAGTCAGATTTTGCTCATTTCTCTCATTTTCTTCACTTTATTTTGAGATTTTTTGAGGGTTCAAAAGAGGTTCGTCATCAACAATGTGGAGGTAAGTTATTTTCACCTATTATTAGCTCAATACATTGATTATGTGTGAGATTAAGCATGTAAATTAGTGTAAATATTGGGGTTTTGGTTGGAAACCTATAAATTGTAATCTTGGATTTTAGTCATGATTTTGAGTATAAAATTAGGAGAAAATCATTTATTTCAATTCCTAAGGTCATGGGTAACCTTTATCTTCGAGAAATTTTAGATTCAGGGCACGTGGGTCTGAGGGCATTTTGGTCATTTCACCAAATAGAGTTGGAAACTTGTATAATATGAATTATTAACAAATATTTGAGTATATTCTCATTAGTTGATCTTTAATTGGCATCTTTTGGTGCATTGTGCATTGGTTCAAGCTTTCAAAAGGAGGTAGAATGCCGATTGCGAGTCTTTGTAGCAAGGTGAGTCTCTTTTCTAATTCTCTAAGGGGGAAATTACCCCATAGGTGAGTTAAATTGATTATGTGCTCCTAGTTTTGGGGGCTACGTGTGCACGAGGTGACGAGAGTCCATGCATAGCTACTATATACTATTGTCTGGATAGTTTAGGACCCAAAAGCATGTTCTATGTGGATTAATTATGAAATCCTTTATGGCTTAGATTTCTTAATCACATTAAATTGATAATTGGATTTTTCCAAAAGACTTAAGCTTCATTTTCTCAAATTAATAAAATAGAATGGACTTTTCCTAGATATTTGCTCCACGTTGACTTCCTGACTGTTTATCTGTCTGTGTGTGTTTATTTTGGAACGGGCCGAATACCTCGGCAGATTAATAGATGCATCTATAGGCGAGCCGTCGACCCTCAGCAAGTGAACATTTATTTTGTTGGATCGGGTCGTTGCCTCGGTATGATTTGCGCATGCTTATATTGCTGCCTGGACTTGATTAAGTCATTACATGCCTCCCTCTGGGATGAGATCATCTTGTTAATAATGAAAAGAAATCTTGGAAAATCTCCTATGAAAGACTTATATGTTTACTTGTTTCCTCTATATGAATAAAAATAATGTTAGAAAATAAATCCACTGTTTGATATGTATATTGAGAAAAAATAATCGTTGAACCATTAGAGTGTGTCATAATTGGCTATCTTGTTTCTACCCATTCGGGATTAGGCGGGACACTCACTGAGTACACGTTGATTATGTACTCATACTAACTTCTGTGCATTTTTGTTGCACATGTATATATATCTCTAGTGGCCTATTGGGCGATGCAGTGTGGATAACGTTGGGACTAGGTAAGCTGCATCATGTGAGGCGATCGCAACTAGAGTAGTTCCTTCCAATGTATTGTATTTTCCTTTCTGTCCGTTGTATACCATACATGTGTTATGTTGTATTTATAGCCTTATCGGTAGATGCTCATGCACTTGTGACACCAGATTTCTGGGATGGTTTCAGTGAGCTTTCTATTAATTGTTATTGTTTGATCTTAAATAAAGGAAAATATCCCTTACTTACATAAAATGAAAGGAAAAACCTTAGATTTTCGAAAGTATTAAAAGAAGAGTTAGTTAAAAATTTATTTGGCTGGCCTGACAGAAGTGTCCGCCATCACGACCCCTTAGATGATTTGGGTCGTGACAACATGGTATCAGAGCACTAGGTTCTCATCGGTCTCACGAGTCATGAGCAAGTCTAGTAGAGTCTCACAGATCGGTATGGAGACGTTTGTAATTATCCTCGGGAGGCTGCAGGACTGTTAGGAGTACTTCCCTTCTTGATTTCCTTATTGTACGATTCGATTACTTTGGGGCTTATGCCTTTGATTCCTTTCAACTCAATCTTACGCGACATGAGCGCTTGCTATAAATTGAGAATTTGAAGAATTGAAATAGCACTACAAATGTGGTGAGGGATGATTTTCCCGGTATAGTTGATTGGTGTGACGACCCAAAGGGCCATCACCTATTTTCCTTATTAGCTCCGTGCTTTCGAGGCCTTGAAAATCTTATTTTATATCACCTTGATTTGCATGCGTAGTTCGGGCACGTAACCGGAAAATTTTTGTGTTGAAATATGTGAATTCTATGAAAAATTTAAAGAATTTTGATATTAATATAATTATAGTTGACTTTGGTCAATATTTTTGGTAAACGGACCCGAACCCGAGATTAGACGGTCCCGGAAAGTCCGTATAAAAATATGGGACTCGAGCATGTGCCCGGAGTTGAAATCCGAGGTCTAGAATCTGAGTAAAAGAATTTTTCGGTTAAATTATTTTTTTTTGAAATTATTAAGGAAAATGAGAATGAAAATTGATTAAAAGACTATGGTATTGGGCTCAAATTTTAGTTTTGATGCCTGGTACAAGTCTTATATGTTGCTTAATAACTTCCTGTAAAGTTTGGTCGAAAACGGACGTCGTTTGACATGTTTCGGATAGGTTTGCGTTGCATTGTGCTCGTTTTTCTTATGCTTTGACATCGTTTGTTCAAGCGTAAATGATATCATATTGAACAAATGAGCTCCGATTACTGTTTTCAATGAAGCATTAGATCTGCATCTTAACTACGGACACGTAGCAAAAAGAATCATCGAATTTGGACATCGTATGAGGATTTTATGGCCATTTTACTAAGGTTGCCCAGATTTTCAGGTTAATGATGCAATTGCCCCTGACGGCGTATTAAAAACCTACACTATTTGCAAATCGTTATAAGGTCAAATTGAGTGATTCAAAAGCCTAAATTCATTAGAATTTCACAAGAAATCCATTCGGAGCAGTAAAATACGTGAACAGTATACGGATAATGAGAAGGTCGAGTTTTCTTCCAATTTGTGAACGGGAAGAAGCTTCTGAGGCGATTTTTAAGAGAGAAAATTAGTGGGTATCATACAGGTAATTGATTTGATTATTAAAACTTATTTATGGGTGATTATAACCCACAATCCCATTCTTTAATTCATGAAAACAGTAGAAAAATAGGATTTTGCGGCCTGGAATTATGAGACATTTAGGGGTCGATTTGAGGGGTCAAACGGATTCCGATTTTGGTGTTATTTATATGTACGGACTCGTGGCAAGATGAGGAATCTTTTGGTAAAATTTTTGGAATTTTTCAACCAAGCAGGCTTGGGGTCGGTTTTAAAATTTTTGGACAGCATGTTAAAATACTTTAATTAGACAATTGGGCTGGTTTGTTGAGTAAAATTGATGATATTAAATAAATTATATCTAGATACAATTGATTTGGAGCCAAATTTGAAAGGAAAAGCACTGCTTGAGGATTGAGTAGGCTATAAACTGTCGAGGTAAGTGTTTGATCTATCCCAGCTTGAGGGAATATGAGTAGAGTATAATAACTTGCTAATTGCTACATGATCGAGTGTGGTGTATAGGCATGGTGACGAGCATCTATACACCAGAGTCTAGCATGACCGTGAGTCGTTTGTTGATACATATTGTGAGCTAATGTGAAACTTTCCTAAGTTATATTATTGAGCCCTTGCCGGGTCGTGAATATTATGTTATTGTTCCCTTGCCGGGATCTCGTTGTGTTGTTGTTATTGTTCCCTTGCTGGGATATTTTTATGACTGTTGTTACTCCCTTGCCGGGATGGTACTTGTTGTTTATCTCATTCTTCTTGCCCGATTATTATGACTATTGTTTGGGCGAGGAAGAATGATAAAGCACGAAGGGTGATGCCGTGCCATTTTTAATTATGTTCGCACAAAGGATAATTTCGTGCCATGTTTTACTAGTTATGCACGAAGGATCATTCCGTGCCATATTTTATTATTTATGCACGAAGGAACATTTCGTGCCATTGTTAATTAAATCATGCACGAAGGATCATGCCGTGCCATGAATGTGAGGATGAGAGTAAAAGCACGAAGGGTGATGCCATGCACTTTTATTTGCTTATTCGGTGAGGATGAGAGTAAAAGCACGAAGGGTGACAACGTGCACTTTTATTTGCTTATTTGGTGAGGATGAGAGTAAAAGCCTGAAGGGTGATGCCGTGTACGTTTATTTGATTATTTGGTGAGGATGAGAGTAAAAGCACGAAGGGTGATGCCGTGCACTTTTATTTGATTATTTGGTGAGGATGAGAGTAAAAGCACGAAGGGTGATGCCGTGCAACTATTAAATTTCTTATTTTGTGATAACTATTTTGTTGCACTTGGTTTTACCTTACTGATTAATTGTGTATATTCGATTATGCTCCTCTAGCATGTTCCCTCCCTTGCTATTTGTGTTGCTCAGTATTTCTGTTATTTTGTGGTACATATGTATATAGAAATGCATAGGTTTATGTTAGTGTCTGGTCCTAGGCTTGTCAGTACTTCGCCGGGATAGGCCAGGCGCTTACCAGCACATGGGGTTGGATTGTGCTGATACTACATTTATGTGTGTGTTTGCACAGGTCCAGGTTTTTAGCAGCAGTAGTTTCATTAGCAGGATTGTCATACTCTCGAGACCAAGGTAGCTTGCAGACGTTCGCAGGCCCGGTGTCTTTTCTTATAGTTTTCATTATTGTTGTAGTCTTATTGTTTCGAGACAGACGGTTATTATTTTTCTTTCAGATCATTATGTGTAGTTATTCTTAGTAGTTCGTGAGTTTGTGACTCCACCTCTTGGGTAGAGGATTTATGTTGAGTATTTCACACTTATATTCATATTTATGAAAGTTGACTTCTGCAGTTTATGTTATTATTATTATTCTTGTTATTGATTTGAAAATAGGATTATTTTTATTAATGGAAAGATGGTGAGTTAATTGGCTTGCCTAGCTACCACGAGTAGGCGCCATCACGATCCCGATGGTGGGAATCCGGGTCGTGACAAGTTGGTATAAGAGCTCTAGGTTACATAGGTCTCACAACTCACGAACAAGCTTAGTAGAGTTTGAGGGGTAGGTACAGAGGCGTCTGTACTTGTACTTCAGAGTCTATTGAGTTAGGAAAAGTCTCTCATTGTTCTTTATTATCGTGCGAATTCGTTCTTCAAATGTTAAGTTGAATTTCTACTCTTGTCTTAGCACAAATGGCGAAGTCACGTACCGCTTCTCCAGCCGAACAATGGCATGGGCTGGTGATAGATCAACTATGCCTTCATAAGTTTTGTGGAGGTCAGATAGGTTTCACCAAACTCTTCGCTACTACCTTCAGCGGTGCATCTTTTGAGAATCCACGGGATTGTGCTTGACCATTGCTATGAGGTATTACAGAACATGGAAAAAGTCGAATGAGGAGGGGTTGATTTTACTGTGCTCCGGATGGCAAACAGAAGTAGTGGGAAGATAATGTATTTACCACACCAATTGGGGTTCCAACGGAAGATGCAATCATATCAAGAGATCACCTAATGAATCGTATGGGGTTTCAACGGACCTTGACGTCCGGTTGATTTGTTGGAGTTGTGCAGGACACATATTGTGAATTATTAGAATGTCTATATATATATATATAATTTAGGAAAAGTCCTCCAAATAATTTATACATATTTAAGGTTGGTTCTTTTCATGGGGTAAGAATCGCCCCAGAAAATAACGAAGAGTGTATGAGTAAATGAGGTAGCTCAGCAGTGTTAAGCCAACATAGAAAAAGAGGAAATTGGCCGTCGATGTTTGTGGCAAGCCTACGAGAGGGAAATCCGGCCAACGTAACACTACCTACTACACTCTATTCTAAGAAAATGTTTGGAAGACGTCACCTCCCAGATTCTCTGCAATACGTAGTATATGCTATCTGAATGGTTGTACCAGGTCGCCATGACAGTGTCCGAATATATCGTCATGTGCAATAAGTTAACTGAGCCTTAAAGGAATTGCGGTGAATGTGGAATTTTGGATAAATGTAATTTAGGAAAACACTCATGCTACGTGCTCCATTGCAGTCAATACTTATCTTACATGACCAGCCAGAGGTAGAGGTCAGGATGTTAGAGGTGGAGGTGAAAATCCTAGAGGGGGAGACCCAACCGTTGATATAATTTTTATGGTATGACTGAGGTCACTACACCAGATGGTGTCATCACATGTACAATTTTGATAGTTATAAAAAGGATATTTCTCCTTAATTTGATTGTTTTTTGAAAAATTTAGGCGAGTCCTCTTAATATGCTCCACTCATGAGAGAGCATCGTAATTATCAAATCTACTTATGGAAATACTCACGTTGGGATATTACATGAGGATAGATATCCCTATTATTAGGTGTTAGTCACTAAAATATCCATGAGGTTAAGAGTGACTTTATATTACTTATTACAGTGGGTTTTGATATAATTCTTGGACTAACTAATTTCAATCGTTATTTGTATGCCCTATCAGTATGAGGGTTCATTTTATATCGTGATTTTATTTGACGGACAATTATTGAAAGGAAGAAAGGAAGGAAATGAAAAATTTCAGATGGTACAATGTTCAAGTACTTGTGATTGAGAGTTGAGGATGAGATCCTCAAATTTTTGCATAATGTGAAATATTTTTAAACCGAGCTTCAAGCTGCGGTGGATATCATATGAGGACAAGGTCCTGGTGGAAAGAGTTTATGTGTTTAAAATTCTCCTTTTATGAAATTAATATTTTTGTATTACATTTTAAATGAGAGTCGTGCCCATTAGGATTATTTGAATATTCTTGTATAGTTTCTATTCATATGTACCCATTTTTATTTTGTAACCATTGAGTTTTAGCCTTTGAGATGAGCACCCAGGTGAGGGTAAATATGACTCATTAATTCGGGAAAGTAATCATGAGGTCTCCATACCTCATTATGAGTAAAGTGGGAGTTTTAGAATAAGGTATTTGATAACACACGGTTAATTGGAAATGTTGAAATTTAGGTACAACTCTTATGGACAGAGTCATGGTTATGTACATACGTACGAGGTGTTCATGCCTTAGTTAGACTTGTTCATGATAGTCCCCATTGATAATGTATAGATATGCTCCTGCAGACAGAAGGAGCATGCGCAGCATCACAGAGTGGCTCTCCAGACTCTGAAAAATAGTTAGTTGTATGCAGATATTTCCAAAGTATGAGTTATGGCTAAGTACAGTTTCATTCTTGGGTCATGGTGTTACGACAGAAGGTATACAGTTTGATCCAAGAAAGATGGAGGCAGTCAATGACTGGCCTAGACTAACATCAGCCACAAAGATCCGGAGTTTATTGGGGTTAGCAGATTATTATTGGCGGTTTGTGAAGAGGTTTTTATCTATTGCAACCCCGATGACCAGATTGATCCAGAAATATGTCCAGTTCAAATGGGCAGATGAATGTGATATGAGCTTTTAGAAGCTCGAAACAGCCTTGACCATGGTATCGATATGGGTTTTGCCTACAGGTTTGGGACCCTATACAGTCTATTGTGATGCTTCCCGTATTGGGCTTGGTGTAGTGTTGATACAGGATGGCAAGGTCCTTGCCTATGCTTCGTGGCAGTTAAAAATCCATGAGAAGAATTATCCGGTTCATAACCTAGAGTTGGCAGCGGTTGTTCATGCCTTGAAAATTTTGGAGGCATTATATATATGGTGTGGCGTGTGAGGTATACACGGATCACAAGAGTCTTCAGTACTTGTTCAAGTAGAAGGAGTTAAATGTGCGGCAGAGGAGATGGCTAGAGTTGCTAAAAGTTTTGACGTTACTATCTTATATCACCCAGGTAAGGCCAATGTGGTGGCTAATGCGTTGAGTAGAAAGTCTGCCAGTATGGGTAGTCTTGCTTTCATTTCGGTCAGTCAGAGACCGCTTGCTTAGATGTTCAGGCCTTAGCCAACCGATTTACGAGATTAGATATTTCTGAGCCTAGTAGAGTGTTGGCTTGCACGGTTGCTCGTTCTTCTCTATTGGAGCATATCCGTGAACAACAGTTCGATGATCCCCATTTGTGTGTCCTGAGAGACAATGTGCAGCGGGAAAGTGCTATGAAGTAACCTCAAGTGATGACGGGGTGTTAAGATTGCAGGGATGAGTTTGCGTGCCTAATGTTGATGGGATTCGAGAGTTGATCTTAGCGGTGGCCCGTAGTTTTCAGTATTTTATTCACCGGGGCGCCACGAAGATGTATCAGGACTTGCGGCAACATTATTGGTGGCGTAAGATGAAAAAGGACATTGTTGCGTATGTCGCTCGATGTTTGAATTGTCAGCAGGTCAAATAGGAACATCAGAGGCCTGGTGGTATGTTTCAGAGAATTGAGCTTCCCTGGTGGAATTGGGAGCGGATTTCAATGGATTCCGTTACTGGACTTCCGTTGACTCGGAAGAAGTTTGATACTATTTGGGTCATTGTTGATAGGCTGACCAAGTCAGCGCATTTCATTCGAGTAGTAGTCTCTTATTCACTCGAGAGGCTGCGTCCGACTCAGTCTAGGTAGAAGAGTTATGCATACCGTAAGGTCCGAGATGTAGATTTCGTGGTTGGTGAGCATGTAAGCTCCCGGTGTCGCCTATGAAGGGCGTGACTCGCATCCCATTGCAGTTGAAGGATTGTTTTTGACGGGAGATTGTGACTTGGTCCATCCAGAACAAGAATATTTCTATATTTGCGATTGATACGCACCCTATGTTAAATATATCTGGACTTATTGTCATGTATAGGGCCTTGTGCCGATCTGTAGCATCCTCTGAGGATGAGTATCATTGTGATAGCATGATAAGTATAATCATTGATCTCAATCTTGTGCTTAGTCACCGTTATGAAATGTTAAGTCATTTTCCTGAAGTTAAATATCTAAAGTATATTCTTCTTAACAAATTGGAAACTGGGAAATTAATTGAATCAGTACGTGACTCATAAGCATACTGTGGATTGAGTATGGATCGTGCTGCACGCCGCAGTGGATGTGATTATTATGTATGGATCAGGCTGCACGCCGCAACAAATGTTATGATTGAGTATGGCTCGGGCTGCATGCCGCAGCGAATGTTATGATTGAGTATGGATCGGGTTGCACGCCACAGCGTATGTTATGATTGAGTATGGGTCGGGCTGCACGACACAACGAATTTTATGATTATATTGTACTTGGGCTGAAGGATCATCTCTGCAACCGTTATCCACATTTGTTTCCCGGCTAAGGTATTTCCTTCTTTTGTCCGTTCGAGGACGAACGATTGTTTTAGAGGTGGAGGATGTGACGACCCAAAGGGTCATCACCTATTTTCCTTATCAGTTCCGTGCTTCCGAGGCCTTGAAAATATTATTTTATATCACCTTGATTTTTGTGCGCAGTCCGGGCACGTAACCGAAAAACTTTTGAGTTGAAATATGTGAATTCAATGAAAATTTCGAAGAATTTTGATATTAATATGATTATAGTTGACTTTGGTCAACATTTTTGGTAAACGGACCGGGACCCAAGATTAGACGATCCCGGAAAGTCCGAAGAAAATTATGGGACTCGAGCATGTGCCCGGAGTTGAAATCCGAGGTCTAGAACCTGAGTAAAAGAATTTTTCAGTTAAATTATTTTTCCGAAATTATTAAGGAAAATGAGAATGAAAATTGATTAAAAGACTATGGTATTGGGCTCATATTTTAGTTTCGATGCTTGGTACAAGTCTTATATGTTGTTTAAGAACTTCCTATAAAGTTTGGTCAAAATGGACGTCGTTTGACGTATTTTGGATAGGTTTGTGTTGCGTTGTGCTCGTTTTTCTTATGCTTCGACATCGTTTGTTCAAGCATAAATGATATCATATTGAACGAATGAGCTCCGATTACTGTTTTGAATGAAGCATTAGATCAGTATCGTAACTACGGACCCGTAGCAAAAAAAATCATCAAATTTGGACATCGTATGAGGATTTTATGGCCATTTTACTAAGGTTGCCCAGATTTTCAGGTTAATGATGAAATTGCCCCTGACGGCGTATTAAAAACCTGCACTATTTGCAAATGTTAAAACCTACATATCTCCTTCATTATAAGGTCAAATTGAGTGATTCAAAAGCCTAAATTCATTAGCATTTCACAAGAAATCCATTCGGAGCAGTAAAATATGTAAACAGTATAAGGATAATGACAAGGTCGAGTTTTCTTCCAATTTGTGAACGGGACGAAGCTTCTGAGGCGATTTTTAAGAGACAAAATCAGTGGGTATCATATAGGTAAGTGATTTGATTATTAAAACTTATTTATGGGTGATTATAAACCACAATCTCATTCTTTAATTCGTGAAAACAGTAGAAAAATAGGATTTTGGGGCCTGGAATTATGAGACCTTTAGGGGTCGATTTGAGGCGCCAAACGGACTCCGATTTTGGTGTTCTTTATATGTATGGACTCGTGGCGAGACGAGGAATCTGTTGATATAATTTTTGGAATTTATTGACCAACCAGGCTCGGGGTCATTTTTACAATTTTGGGACAACATGTTAAAATACTTTAATTAGACAATTGGGCTGGTTTGTTGAGTAAAATTGATGATATTAAATAAATTATGTATAGATACGATTCATTTGGAGCCAAATTCGAAAGGATAAGCACTGTTTGAGGATTGAGTTGACTATAAACAGTTGAGGTAAGTGTTTGATCTATCCAAGCTTGAGGGAATAGGAGTAGAGTATAATAACTTGCTAATTGCTAAATGATCGAGTGCGTTGTATAGGCGTGGTGACGAGCATCTATACACCGGAGTCTAGCATGACCGTGAGTCATTTGTTGATACATGTTGTGAGCAAATGTGAAACTTTCCTAAGTTATATTATTGAGTCCTTGCCGGGTCGTGAATGTTGTGTTATTGTTCCCTTGTCGGGATCTCGTAATGTTGTTGTTATTGTTCCTTTGCCGGGATATTGTTATAAATGTTATTACTCCCTTGCCGGGATGGTACTTGATGTTTATCGCATTCTTCTTGCCTGGTTATTGCGACTGTTTTTTGGGTGAGGAAGAGTGATAAAGCACGAAGGGTGATGCCGTGCCTTGTTTAATTATCTTCGCACGAAGGATAATTCCATGCCATGTTTTACTATTTATGCATGAAGGATCATTCCGTGCCATATTTACTATTTATGCACGAATGAACATTCCGTTCCAGTGTTAATTAAATCATGCACGAAGGATCATATCGTGCCATGAATGAGAGGATGAGAGTTAAAGCACGAAGGGCGATGCGTGCACTTTTATTTGCTTATTTGGTGAGGATGAGAGTAAAAGCATGAAGGGTGATGTCGTGCACTTTTATTTGCTTATTTGGTGAGGATGAGAGTAAAAGCACGAAGGGTGATGCCGTGCACTTTTATTTTATTATTTGGTCTGTGCACTTTTATTTGATTATTTGGTGAGGATGAGAGTAAAAGCACGAAGGGTGATGCCGTGCAACTATTAAATTTCTTATTTTGTGATAACTGTTTTGTTGCACTAGTTTTTACCTTACTGATTAATTGTGTATATTCGATTATGCTCCCCTAGCATGTTCCCTCCCTTGCTATTTGTTTTGCTCAGTATTTTTGTTATTTTGTGGTACATATGTATATAGAACTACACAGGTTTATGTGAGTGTCTGGTCCTAGGCTTGTCACTACTTCGCCGGGATAGGCTAGGCACTTACCAGCACATGGGGTCGAATTGTGTTGATATTACATTTATGTGTGTTTTTGCATAGGTCCGGGTTTTTAGCAGTAGTAGTTTCTTTAGCAGGATTGTCATACTCTCGAGACCGAGATAGCTTGTAGACGTCCGTAGGCCCGGCGTCTCTTCCTATAGTTTTCATTATTGCTGTAGTCTCATTGTTTCGAGACAGACGATTATTATTTTTCTTTCAGACCACTATGTGTAGTTATTCTTAGTAGTTCGTGAGTTTGTGACTCTACATCTTGGGTAGAGGATTTATGTTAAGTATTTCACACATATATTCAGATTTATGAAAGTTGACTTCCGCAGTTTATGTTATTATTATTATTATTATTATTTTTATTCTTGTTATTAATTTGACAATAGGATTATTTTTATTAATGGAAAGATTGTGAGTAAATTGGCTTGCCTAGCTACCACGAGTAGGCGCCATCACAATCCCGATGGTGGGAATCCGGGTCGTGACAATTGGACTATTATAGTCACATTACAGAGGGATATTTCATTGATTTAGCTCTAAAACATATATTTTGAGAGCCTTAAGGCTAGGCATAGGTTGCCATGATGCTTAGGAGCAATTATTTCCGCAGTGTTGTTGTAATGGTAGAGTGTTTGCCCACGTGTTGGGGCGGTGACTAAATTGAAGGGAGGTTTACTCAGAGTGTAAACAAAGGATTTAGTATTTTATTCCAGGCAGGGGAAAGGGTAATCAAACAAAGGACGGTCAGGTGTGGACCAGTGGAAGTAATGAAATGTGGTAATTGCAAGCGCGAAGGAGTTCTCTTATTTATTGTGGTACGGTTGTCCTAATTGAACGTATTAAGTTTGATGATGTTATGATCTGCTATGATTCGCTTAATGGAGAGATATTGTGAAATACTATTGAAGATGCCACCAACAGATATCGTGAGATGCGGTGGTTTAGGATTTAATCAGTGGTTTAATTGTTAACGGTTTGATAAAGATGACCTTCGGAAGCATTTAAGCCAGTGGCAGTTTGTGGGTTCAAGTTCTATAAAGATGAATTTTATTAAGGTAACGGCTGAGTAGCAAGCGATGAAATAGACATGTGGAAAGTGTCAGGCGGAGTTGTAAACTTCCAAAGGGTCAGGCTGAGGAAGTACAAGCCGAGCAGTTGATTGAGGAAGTGAGTTTGCCCGAAGTGGGAGATCAACGGAGCTGCGTAAGGTCTTGGTAATGAGAAAACTATACACTTTAAGGGAGTCTAGAATGACTTGAGAATATCGGTTCTTGGTTATCGTCGCTTTTAGATTTAATTTGAAGTGGGGATATTAGCAACGGGGAAATGGAAGTCGGTGGATTAACTCGAAGCATAGTGTTGTTATGCGGCAGGAGTAACAAAAAGGAGCCGTATGAAGTAAAGAAGGATGTACCACGACTTTGAAATGAAAGGATGTTGTCACACATTTAATGGATGTCCACGAGGGGTGAATGGACTCGTACAACTGGAGAGTGAGCTCGAACTCAGGATATGTTATTGATGTCATAGTGATGATAACCGATGCAGCAGCGTTGGAAGATGCCGGGGAATGATTGCAACAGGTAGGGTACTCCAGTGAATAGGGTAGTAGTCGCGTGGTCGGTGAGGCTTCTGCAAAGAGTTCTATGGGATATGTGACAAGAGGAATTGTCGTGTGAATAGTGCTAATGATTTAGAGTATCAAATTGAGTTTCTACGGCAATATATCGAGAATGCTAGCGATTGTCGGTGCAAAGGTAGATGATGATTCAGAATATGAAATATGGGGATTTACATGAGAATTCTGATAATTTGTGGCGGATGATTGGGCAAGGTTATGCCAACAAGAGATTATGAATAATGGTGAACTCTAGAGTATTGTAATAATGGCTTCAAGCTAAGTGGGAGAGTCCCACCGCTTATGATTTAGGTTGCATTGTTAGCCACTTTCAAAGTTCTTCATAATAGCATACTGAGGGGTCATGTCAGCTACGAAAAAAATATCAGAAGTAGTAATTTGAGCAAAGAAATTGTTAAAGATGTGATATGGTTGGACATATGGGCTCATGTTCGAACTTGGGGAAGAATTCGAGACTTATGCCTTGTATGGAAGCTGGTTTTAAAGGGAGTAATTCTGCTAGGTTCCTCGTCAAGAGGGTATTCCTGGGTTATGATATTTATGTAGCCGATTATATTCGGGGCCAAGTCAGAGCAGGTGGCTCTCAGTAACGGTCCTAGTGAATTCAAGATGTAAAGTGTGGTGCATAATAATATCGATTTCATAGGTACAACTAAGGATCAAGCTTGGAAAGCAGCTTTTGAGAAGTGGTATAGGATGTTTCGTGATGGTTGTTTTGTGATGTAGCAATTGGGAATTACAAAATGGTTTATAAGGGTTGAGATTGCATGGTCTCGTGGTTAAAGATCACTCGGGATGAGTTTAGATGGAGCATGTTATTTGTTGAAGAGAATTGGTACTATTTCCAAAGCACTCAAGGATAAATTTGAAGGAAAGGGATTTATTAGCCATAGTTGAATTTGGCATGTTGGGATCTGTTATTAGTTCATTAAACGTGATCAGGTTGTGTGTATGATTTATGATGGTGTGTATCTGTCACGACCCTAGTTCACCAATTGTGAACATGTCGTGATGGCACCCAGTCCCCACGACTAGGTAAGCCCAACACGTTGCGGAATATACAAGTTATAAACACTTAAATAAGAAACAGCGGAAAAATAACATAAAAAGATATGTAATCCGTGCCGCTTGGCACATACATCCGTCACACAATAAATAAAAACACTACCAAGATCCGGAACCCCACGGTAACACAGACTAAAAGAGAAATACAACTGTGGCTCTATGTGTAAAGAGTATCTAACAACAAAATGAAGAAAAATGTCAACTAGTACTATTAGAATAGAAGGAAAGCCTCCGGATCTGCGGACGTAGCAGATCATACCTCGAGGTCTCCAGAAAAGCTGCGGAAATCACCTAGCACGAGCCTGCTCTGATGTACCTGGATCTGCACAACAAAAGTGTGCAGAAGAGTAGCATGAGTACACCACAGCGGTACTCAGTAAGTGCCAAGCCTAACCTTGATGGAGTAGTGACGAGGAAGGTCAGGGCCCTACTGAGAAACAATAATATAATGATGATAACAAAATAAACAGTTTAAATGATAATAATTTCCGAAATAACAACAATAAGATGATTACTGCAACTGTCTACAATTAAGCTAACAACAAATAACCAACTCAATAAAACAAGTCCAGGACCTATGGGAATCGAACCCACAGTCCCATTGACAGTACCTCTGGGTCTCCGGGAATCGAACCCGCAGCCCATGTCTCAATAAATAATCAATAACTTAGGATCTCCGGGAATCGAACCCGCAGTCCCTACCAATAACTCAGGATCTCGGGAATCGAACCCGTAGTCCCTACCAATAACTCAGGATCTCGGGAATCGAACCCGTAGTCCCTACCAATAACTCAGGATCTCGGGAATCGAACCCGTAGTCCACATTTCAATAAATCTCACGATCTCGGGAATTGAACCCGTAGTCCACATTTCAATAAATCTCAAGATCTCGGGAATCGAACCCGTAGTCCACAACAATACAAATAAAGGAATACACAAAGAGAAGTATAACATGCTTAACTATAACTTCGCCAATAAACAGCGCCAGCGATTACCAATAAAACTCAAATAAGACAATTAGGCAACTAGACAGCTAAACACTACCAAATCATGATTTTCTAATTGCTACTGGGTAGAAATATAGAATTTAACAGCTAAAAACAGGAATATCACTCATCGAACATTTTAAGTAGAGTATGTGTTCCACAACCAGCGCATGTACACGCCCGTCACCTCGCGTACAAGGCATTTAAAGTGTCACATAATATCCTAGGGGTGAAAGTCCCCCACACGAGGTTAGACAAGCCACTTACCTCAATTCCGGTACGAAACCGCTAAGAAATAACCCTCTTGCCGCGAATGTCGGCCTCCACAAGTGTAGTATCTGATAAAAATCAATAGAATCACATCAAAATAGGCCAATTGGGCATTACCCAATCAAAATAACTCAAAATACACCAAAACCCACAAGTTGCCAAAACCCGACTTTCGATACGCTTATCGAAAAATCACGAAAATTATATATTCGGGTTCTTTATCTCAATACGAGTCTAGGCATATAAAATTTACCAAAATTGGACTCCATTTGCCCACTCAAATCAGAGATTTTCTAACATTTAGGCCTAGGGCTCAAACCCACCTTTAATCTTCCAATTTCAGTGAAATAATCACGGAATCCATGATAAACGAACGAATTAAGGTCAAGAAACTTACCCCCGATGATTTCCCGATGATCTCCCATCGTTTCCCCTTCAAAATCCTCTCTTGGAGCTCAAAAATGGCGTTTTTGTGTATGGGGGTCGCGGGTGTTATGTTCTGAACTTAAGCTCACTGCCAGATCCCATTGCTCATCGCGTTCGCGATGAGCTTCACGCGTCCGTGATGACTTGCCCAGCTCCTTCTTCGCGAATGCGACGCCATCCCATGCATTCACGATACTCAGCTCCAGTTACCCTTCGCGAATGCGACGGTCCACCACGCGTTCGCGATGAACAATCTCCCAGCCGCTGGTCTTTCCTCTACGCGAACGCGTACACTCCTTCGCGAACGCGAAGCTCTCCCTTTTTCTTCTACGCGATCGTGACTCCCCTACTCACGAATGCGATGCTTTAAACTGCCTGACCTTCGCGAACGCGGCCCATGCCACGCGAACGCGAAGGCTTGATGCCTGGGCAGTAACCTGCAATTTACAGCAGGCCTTTTCCAAGTTCAAAATGCCAGATGATGGTCCGGATTCACCCCGAGGCCCCCGGACCCCAACAAAAACCACCAACATACTCCAAAACACGATACGAACTTGTTCCAATCATAAAAACACCATCCTAAACATCAAAATCACCAATTACACACGGATTCAAGCCTAAGTTTCTTCAAAACTTTCAAAACTAACATTCAATCCAAAACCCGACCAAACGACGTCCAAATGACCTGAAAATTTGCTGACATATCCAAAATCACATAACGAAGCTACAGAAATTGTCGGAATTCCATTCCGACTCCCGGATCAAAATCTCACCTATCATTCGGATTCGCCAAAATTTCAATCTTCGGCATTTCAAGCCTAATTGAGCTACGGACCTCCAAAATACATTCCGAACGCGCTCCCAACCCCGGAAATCACCTAACGGAGCTAATGGAACCATCGGATTTCTGTTCCGAGATCGTCTTAACACTGTTCCGGCTACGGACCATTTTCTAGCTTTAGAGCTCTCATTTAGGGACTAAGTGTCCCAAAATGCTCCAAATTTCAGAACCGACTCTCCCGCAAACCACAATAGCAGAAATGAACTTAGGGGAACAGTTAAATTAGGGATTGGGGCATAATTTTCTAAAATGACCGGTCGGGTCGTTACACTCACCTACCGTTCGGATTTCGCCAAAATTCAAGAAAACATACCCGGAGTAGTGAAAAGATGAGGGTACTGGCTGCACATATCCTGCTCAGTCTCCCAAGTCGCCTCCTCGACCGGCTGGCCCCGCCATTGAACCTTTACCGAAGCAATGTTCTTTGACCTTAGCTTTCTGACCTGCCTGTCTAGAATGGCTACTGGCTCCTCAACATAAGACAGATCCTTGTCTAGCTGAATAGAAGTGAAATCCAACACATGCGACGGGTCACCATGGTACCTCCTGAGCATGGAGACATGAAATACGGGGTGAACTCCAGCAAGGCTAGGAGGTAAGGCTAACTCATAGGCAACCTCCCCAATACGCCTCAAAATCTCAAAAGGACCAATAAATCTGGGACTCAGCTTTCCTTTCTTTCCAAACCTCATAACGCCCTTCATGGGCGAGACTCGAAGCAGAACCCGCTCACCAACCATAAAAGCCACATCGCGAACCTTCTTGTCCGCATAACTCTTCTCTCTAGACTGGGCTGCACGAAGTCTGTCCTGAATCACCTTGACCTTGTCCATAGCCTCCTGAACCATATCAGTACCTAGCAACCTGGCCTCGCACGGCTCAAACCAACACACGGGAGACCCGCACCTCCTACCATATAGGGCCTCATACGGCGCCATCTGAATACTAGGCTGGTAGCTATTGTTATAAGCAAACTCCGCCAGTGGCAAGAAGTGATCCCATGAACCTCCAAACTCAATCACGCACGCACGGAGCATATCCTCCAAAATCTGAATAGTGCGCTCGGACTGCCCATCAGTCTGGGGGTGAAATGCTATGCTCAGCTCCACCCGAGTACCTAACTCCTGCTGTACAGCTCTCCAGAACCGTGAAGTGAACTGAGTGCCTCTATCTGAAATGATAGAAACTGGAATACCATGCAGCCGAACTATCTCCTCGATATAGATCTCCGCCAGTCGCTCCGATGAATAAGTAGTGCTCACCGGTATAAAATGGGCGGACTTGGTCAGCCGATCCACAATAACCCAAATAGAATCAAACTTCCTAATAGTCCGTGGAAGTCCCGATACAAAGTCCATGGTAATGCGCTACCATTTCCATTCGGGAATCTCAATCTGCTGCATCAATCCATCCGGACGCTGATGCTCATACTTCACCTGCTGGCAGTTGAGGCATCTAGAAACATAATCAACTATATCCCTCTTCATCCGCCTCCACCAGTAACGCTGTTTCAAGTCCTGATACATCTTCGCGGCTCCCGGATGGATGGAATACCACGAGCTATGGGCCTATGCTAGAATCAGCTCTCGAAGATCATCCACATTAGGCACACAGATACGCCCCTGCATCCTCATAACTCCATCATCCCCGATGGTAAAATCTCGAGCATCACCACGCCGAACTCTATCATGAAGGACAAGCAAATGAGGGTCGTCGAACTGACGCTCCCTGATGTGGATCAAATAGAGAAGACTGAGAAACCACACAGGCCAGAACCCGGCTGGACTCCGAAAGATCCAATTTAACAAACTGCCTGGCCAAAGCCTGGACATCCATCGCCATAGGCCTCTCCAAAGCGGGTAGATATGCCAAACTCCCAAAACTCTCCGCCCGGCGACTCAAGGCATCAACAACCACATTGTCCTTGCCCGATGATAAAGAATAGTAATATCATAGTCCTTCAGTAGTTCCAACCATCTCCTCTGACGCATATTCAAGTCCTTCTGCTTAAGCAAGTGATGCAAGCTCCGGTGATCAGTGTAGATCTCACAAGGAACCCCATATAAATAATGACGCCAAATCTTCAAGGCGTGAACAATGGCAGCTAGCTCCAAATCATGAACAGGGTAATTCTTCTCATGCACCTTCAACTGTCTCGACGCGTAGGCAATCACCCTACCGTCCTGCATCAATACCGCACCGAGTCCAACTCTGAGGCATCACAATATACAGTATAGGACCCCGAACCTGTAGGCAACATCAATATAGGGCCGAAGTCAAAGCTGTCTTGAGCTTCTGAAAGCTCGCCTCACACTCGTCTGTCCACTGAAAAGGGGCACCCTTTTGGGTCAATCTAGTCATAGGTGCTGCAATCGAAGAGAACCCCTCTACGAAACGACGGTAATAGCCCACCAAACCAAGGAAACTGTGAATCTCAGTAGCGGAGGAGGGTCTGGGACAACTATGCACGGCCTCCACCTTCCTCGGATCTACTCGAATACCATCACTCGACACCACGTGGCCCAAAAATGCCACCGAACTCAACCAGAATTCACATTTAGAGAACTTGGCATAAAGCTGCTTCTCCCTCAGAATCTGAAGCACTATCCTCAAATGCTGCTCGTGCTCTTCCCGGCTCCGGGAATATACTAGAATATCATCAATGAAGACAATCACGAACGAGTCCAGATAAGGCCTGAACACACTGTGCATCAAATGCATAAAGGCTGCTGGGGCATTAGTCAGCCCAAAAGACATCACGAGGAACTCATAGTGACCATACCGGGTCCTGAAGGCAGTCTTCGGGATATCTGGCTCCCGAATCTTCAGCTCTGGTGATACCCAGAGTGCAAATCAATCTTAGAAAACACCTGTGCGCCCTGTAGCTGGTCAAATAAATCATTAATACAGGCAAAGGATACCGGTTCTTCACTGTAACTTTGTTCAGCTGACGATAGTCAATACACATATGCATAGAACCGTCCTTTTTCTTCACAAACAATACGGGAGCACCCCAAGGCGAAACATTGGGTCGAATAAAACCCTTGCCCAATAACTCCTGTAACTGATCCTTCACTCCTTCAGCTCAGGAGGAGCTATACAGTACGGTGGAATAGAAATGGGCTGAGTGCCCGACAACAAGTCAATAGCAAAGTCAATATCTCTGTCGGGCGGCATGCGCGGAGGATCAGCTGGAAATACATCAACAAAGTCACGTACCACATGAACAAAATCAAGAGAGGGAGTGTCAATACTGACGTCCCGCACATAGGCTAGATAAGCAGCACACCCCTTCTCAACCATACGCTGAGCTCTGAGAAAAGAAATAACACGGCTAGGGGTGTGATCTAGAGTACCACTCCACTCAATACGTGGAATGCCTGGCATAGCCAGCGTCACGATCTTGGCGTGACAATCAAGAATAGCATAATGGGGCGACAACCAGTCCATGCGCAGAATAATATCAAAATCGACCATCCCGAGCAACAATAGATCCGCTCTGGTCTCAAAATCACAAATGGTAACCAAACACGACCGATATACACGGTCCACGACCAAAGAATCACCCACCGGAGTGGAAACATAAATGGGGGCACTCAAAGAATCCCGAGGCACACCCAGATGAGAAGCAAAGTAAGAAGACACATATGAAAAAGTGGAACCAGGGTCGAATAGAATCGATGCCTCCCTGTGACTAACCAGAATAATACCTGTGATAACAGAGTCAGATGCAACAGCCGCATCGCGATCAGGAATAACATAGAATCTGGCCTGTCCCCCCTCTCGAGGGCGGCCTCTAGAACCCTGACCCCCGCCCCTGGCTGGCTGGGCAGGTGGAGTGGCAGCTGGTGCTGGAATGATAGCATGCTGGCCCTGAGAACCACGCGGATGTTGTGATGACTGATGAGGGGCTCCTCTCCTGCGCCTGGGGCACTCCCTAACCAGGTGGCGAGTATCCCCACACTCAAAACAAGCTCGGGGAGGATGCGGTGGCTGTGGATCGACCGGCCCCAACCCCCACTAGTCCGACCCCTCGGAAGGACCCCGCGCAGGAGGTGCACCGGAACCGGGGGAGCATAATAAGGCTCCCGAGGTGCCGGAAGGCTCCGGAGTACTACCGGCTACGGGCAATGCCGAGTGAACTGGTCGGCCGAAATAACCCCTGCCAAAATGACCGGCCTGATGAAGTGCGGGCACCACAGAAATGGCCCGACTCACGAGACCTCTTGGCCTCTCTCTCTCTCGCTCTCTAGGGAGCATACTCTCGATCCTCTTGGCAATGCTAACTACCTGCTGGTAAGATATATCTGTCTCAAGCTCTCTGGCCATGCTGGATTGGATAGGCGGAACAAGGCCCTTAATAAATCTCCGCACTCTCTCCCGAACCGTGGCTACCAAAGACGGTTCATGCCTGGCTAGGCGGGTGAAACTGATAGCATACTCCGATACTGACATGGAGCCCTGTCGCAGCCGCTCAAACTCCGAGCGCCAAGAATCCCTAAGGCTCTGTGGAACAAACTCCCTCAAAAATAGATCTGAAAACTGCGTCCAAGTCAATGAAGCAGACTCCTCCGGACTATCCAACTCATACGTGCGCCACCAATCATAAGCGGCCCCACGAAACCTGAAAAGCAGTGAAGGAAACCCCGCCGGTCTCCACAATCCCTATAGTACGAAGAATACGATGACACTCCTCTAGAAAACCCAATGCATCATTTGAAGCCAAACCACTAAACACCGGAGGGTCATATTTCTTGAATCTCTCCAATCTACGCTGCTCGTCCTCAGAGGCAGCTGGTCCACCTCCGGGTTGTGCCGGGGCGGCAGGAGGCATAACCAAAACATCTCGGAACCCGTCCCATCGGCACACGCTGATTCCGGTGTAATGGCCGCGGAGTCCGGGCCCCTCCCCGCCCGAGATGTAGCCGCGACGAGAGGAAGCAACCCCGCCCGAGCTAAAGTGGTATACATACTCATGAACGGGCCAAGGTCTCCCGTAGTGTCCGGAGTAGTAGCAGCCTGTAGTTGGTGTACCGGGGTCCTGCGCTCCAACCTAGTCTACTGGTGGCA